>JAAMPD010000090.1:0-94120 GCA_025266255.1 Trissolcus basalis
TGACTTCACTAAATTGAGGTTATGACAAGTGTGATGACGTGAATTATAATGAAATTTTACTTAGTTTTTTCCTCAAAAATATGTTTAAAAATTGAAAATCGATGTTTTCAATAGCTTTCACAAATTTTTGTTTTGTGTTTTTTGTCATAACCCACAAATTTGAAATTTAGTCTGTAACTTGACTCACGCATACGCGGTAACTACCTTAAGAATATTAAGATATACTGGATTGTGTGATTTTTGTCTGAAATTGGCATGTTACATTGGAGGTAATTGTCGCGGGATATTGCAATTGTGCATCTGATTAAACGTACCCGCGAGAGGTTATCATCGGACGCAATTAAAAACAAGCTGAATAATTCATTTTGAATGCGAATGTGAGACTTTGCATACGCGATTCGTTGCTAAACTCACGTCACCGCTGAGAATTTAATTGTCGCTAAATATTTAGTCTCGCGTGACCTTGTTTCCCGAGATTCGCCATGACCGACATTAAGCGCGCAGTTTCCGAAACTACGGGAATTCGGCTAATTGAAAAAAATATATGTATATCGTGTAAAGGCAAATTCCATTGCATTTTTTCTCTTTTGATCAACATAACTTCAAAAGAAACTTAGCGAGGATAATTCACCGAGAATAATTTCAGACTAGATGAAAAGAACAAGTGTGAATACAATTTTTTTATGCAATTTTCTTTTTATAAAATTGTATGTCAATTGAATTGAACATACCGGGTTCTGGCAAAAAAAGTCTCTCGCCTTTTTTTTATTTCAAATCAAAATAGTATCGAGAAAGTTTTTGATTTCGATTTACTTTAAGTGGCAAAGTTGTTTGTTATGATCTGACGAACAACTTTGCCACTTAAAGTAGATCGAATTCAAAAATTTTCTTGATACTTTTTTAATTTGATAAAAAGGACGGAGTACGTTTAAAAGCCTTGGGTTTCGATTGTTATTTTTTCTTAATTTGTTGATTTTGATAGAAATGAGATTAGTTTCTCATTTCTTTGTACAAAAAAAAGATAGAAACGGGGATAATAAGAGCCAAGTTTTGAAGAAAAATCGGCTGATACAATTGCAGCAACGAAAGTTTGCACTTTTTTAATTGCGCGGATTAAGAGCAGAGTTTTTTAATTAAATTGAAAGATTGACGGATTTAAAAAATTTCGATTAAAGTTTGTCCGGGTATTTAATACTGTATTTAACAATTGAAAAAAAAGTAAACGAGAAACGATGGGAATGAAATCATAAACTGTAAATCGTTTTCAACAGTTTGCGATTAGTTGTCAATTTTTAAACGAATTTTTTTTTTAATTTCTATATTGACTATATTGATGAAAATAGATGATGAAACCGGTTTCATAATACAATACAAACATTTGTTTATCGCATTTCTGAAAACCAAGCAAACATCAGGCTGTAACAATATTAAATCTTGCATTATAAAATAATGTAATTGAAATATCAAATGATATGATTTTCCATTGGCAGTCGTTGAAATTGATTTGTGAAAGATGTGTTAAAATATTTTATTACTTTCGCGCAAAAGTGTTCGCATAAATCCAGACATGGCAATTTCAGATGACAAAAAAAAACAGGGAAGAAAAAAATTGGCAATATTCTTATTTTACCTTACGTATTTACGTATTGTAATACGAGCTTATTGTTTCAAGAGTCTGGTGAAAAAAATTGCGCATTTTAGGAGGAAAGTGGAAATTGGGAGGCGAGCATTCTCACAGGGACCAATTCGGATATGACACGTACAACGTCGTCGGAACACGTCAGCACGTCCTTGTCAGAACCGAAATTGCAGCCTTGTCTGTGCAAGACGACGGAGCAAGCCGAAAGGGAGGTCGTCGAAGAATTTCGTCGAAAAATGCAAAAACAATATCCGGAGCCGTACGTTGCACCGCGAGTACCGGGAATCGGGTCGACGCTCGAGCAAGAACACATCGGCCGTGTCACAAGTTGGTTGACGGAGTGCGCTCGTCGTCAAGAGGGTCTCGTCGGACCCCGCAATATCACCCACTTCCTTTGCCCGCCACTCTACTAATCAACCATTTTTTTTCTTTCACCTCTCTCGACTTCCAACCAACTTCTTTTCCCTTCTCATATTTCCATTCATTTCTACAGTTTACTCACGTTTTTACAAATTTTTATCTCCGTTCATTTTTCATCGCAAACAATGTAACGAAATTTAGCGCGGAATTATTTTCTACCTGGTTGAACAAAAAAATGTTTAATACGCTATTTATGAACGTCAAGGAGATATAAATTTTGATAACAACGCGGATCGTAAAGGACATGCTTATCACGCGAAGTACCGAAATTCTTTACAAAGCACGTTGAAAGTTGAAAGTTAGAAGTTGGCTTTTATTTCAAAACAAAATTGCCAAGTGAATTTAGCTTTGTCAAACAACGCAAACAAACATGCTAACCCCCTGTCATAATTTATTGAACATTAAATTTCATATTAATTAAACATTATTCATCCGTTACCAATCTTCCTATCAAAATCAATTTGTTAATTATTCCTGCGGACGATTGATTAATTAAATCCTATTATCATCTTTAATTGAAACTGCATCAGTTTTGATTGATGTAGGATGGAGAGTAAAATATATCTTCAATTGATTTTTATTTTCCTTCAATCATTTTTCGAAAAAAAAATGTATTAATTGGACGGAAAAAAGAAAAACGATTAGAAACTCATTAATAATGCGATAGTCGAGATGAACAAAGCCTTTTAGCATGATGAATGTTTAACTCGACTGAAAAGATCGCCGACATAGAATAATTGCACAAGACGAGCTCCTCCAACACTTGCTCCGTTTCGATCAAAAGTGTTTCGCGAACCTCTTTTTCCAAGTCGACGAGATAAAGTCGTACAACGAGAAGTCATTTTCCAACCGAGTGTCTCACTTCATCTGCTAAAAAAGGTCAGCTTCAAATGTTTTCCTTTTTTTCAGGTTTTTCCCAAATGCCATCCTAGCAAAGAGCATTTTTTATATTTTTTTACACCCGTCATAGAACCTTGACTTGATTCTTAACTAACGAAAAGTGCAGCAATTAATTTTATTATCGAACACGAGAGACTGGAGGAATTTTTATGAGCGATCTCAGACGATGTATTTTTAGGCCAAGATATGATTCTAAGTATAACGCAATTCTTGCGTCGGGGAATTGGGCCAACGAAAAGTACTCTGACAAAGTGAGATTAATTTGTGCATTTCACATGTGCCATTCAATCGTTATCAAAAAAAGGGGGTTCAAGCGCTGCTTTATTTTTAAAAAAATTATTCTTTAATGTAATAGGTTTGAGAGAGGTATTGATAAAAGATAAAAATGTTTCTGAATGGTAAAACTTTGTAGGTTGCTGATTGTGGTGAAACAGTGATGCGTGAACACAGCACAAAGAATTTGTATACACATTGTCAAAGATCGCATTATTTTGTGCATCCTTGTGAGCTAAGTGATGTCAGTTGATTGACATAACAAGTACTATACATGTCGCGACGCGAGTCATGAATAATTGAGTGGGTTTCATCAATTTGCTTTCATTAGATGTAGCAGTTGTCGAGTTTATCGAATCATGTGCGCAATTTTCATCAATCAATATGTACATATCGATGAAAATTCATTTCTGCTTCAAGAGAAATTTGTGCGACGAAAGTATGCGATCGCTTATTAGCGGGATAAGTAGCTCATATGTTACAAAGAGCTTTTTTTTTTTAATTTCATCCCACTGTGCTCCCAACCTGTTAGCTCACGTTTCATAAGGACATTAAAATAACACAATTTGAAATATTAAACCCGGGCAAACAAAAAACACTGTAACATTTTTCATATAAAAATTAGTATGCCGTTTGAATACAGACTGGAAAGGAAAAAACTTCCAGTGACCCAAATGGATTATTTGCAAATCCTTTGCAAACACCTTAGTCTTAGTCAAAAACCAAGGCTATTCGTCCAAATTAAAGGAAACAAAAGAGTATGATAATTCGTGCATTAGCCTATCTTGATTCATTCGAAAACTCCTTTGGCTTGGGGTACTTTGGTAACAAAGGAAACCCATTAAAGGAGTCCGAAAATTCAAGACATGTACTCTGCGATTAGTCACAAATCAGCGTAACACATAGATAAAACGTGGCTATTTAACGAGGGTGTAACAGCCCGTGGCCGTTGACTTGACGTAACGACAGAGAAGTAACGACAATGGCTCTGATAGTGGTGTTTTTGATCCAGCTTTTGACATTTTGCGGGGCCAAAATTGTCGCACCGGTTTTTCCCTCGACCAGCTTTTCAGACGAGAACGACATCAACGGCAATAAACAACTCCCAGATAACCTCGTGTATCCGGGTAAGAATCGATTCGGCGCCGGATTATTTATCGAGTGGACTCAAAGTTAAACTTTCAGCTTATTTTGTATTCTTTGTTATTTATTTTTTGTCACAGTCTTTCTTTTCTTTTTTTTTTGTTACTTTGTAATTTATTTGTTTACTATCATATTTACTTTAGTAATTTATTTGTCCTACTATCTGAGTTGATTTTGCAAAAGTTGTAATTTCGCAGGAACAAAATGGTGCGGCAATGGTAACATTGCAAATGATTACAATGATCTGGGTAAATTCGCCGAAACCGACGCCTGTTGTCGTGATCACGATCATTGTGAGGATTATATAGCGGCCATGATGACCAAACACAATTTGACTAATGACGCTCTTTATACCAGGTTTGACATTTGACAAATTTATACACTGATCCTCTCTGGGAGGAGGAGGCATGATCTCAATCCACACGAGGGAATTTGTGAGAACTCATGCGAGCGACGCATCGATTATTGTGTAAAACGACGTGTGTCAATTCGACAGGGTACGCTGCTCGTGCGACGAGGCATTCCACAACTGTCTTCATCATTCCTCGGACATCGCCGGCAAGCAAGTGGGAGTGCTGTACTTCAGCGTGCTCAGTACCAAGTGCTTCCGCGACGATTATCCGATTACCGACTGTAAACGTTACTCCAAGTAAGATTTATTGCCGGACGATGATTCGCGCGCAAAGATTCCGCAGGATGATAAAACGACGCTGATGCGAGATCTGTTTCAGGTTCCCGCGGAGGTGCATCGAGTACGAGCTCGACGAGAGGAAGCCCAAGATGTACCAGTGGTTCGATGTACCGCCGTATTGAACAACATTTCAAACACTTTTTTTTCCTCTGTTCATTGTTAGCCCTCAACTACCCACATGGGTCTGACACACCCGGACAGTTCTTTCAATCAGTGTTTACTGATTGACGATCGTTGAAAGTTTCTCCACATTTGAAAAAACAAAAAATAAAAGTACTGAAGTGTCTAGCAATGATTTATGTACCGAAGTTGTTCTATCCATCTTATACGCAATCTGATGATAACATTTTGCTGACTATTTTGTACACCGTGAATGTTGAAATATTTTTGAATTCAAGCTATTAAAATCTCTGATTTGACAATTCAACTTCATCGAGCTCCATGGATAGTGAATTTTTATTTTAGTTTCAATTTAACATTCTGTCAATTTGAACGAGAAAATAACTTGATATGACAAAAAGAAATGGAGTCTCAACAGTTCAAACTAACTAATTGAAAGAAAAAAATCTGTGCTAATTATAAAACTGATCGAACTGCTTAGATTTTTTTTAGATTCACTTGAGAGTATCGATTTGTTGATTGGAGTTATATTTTTTAGTTGCCATGGAATGGCTCGAGATAAATGTACTTTGTAAATCTCGAGCTAAAATCTTGGGATCGGAAATAAAGGATTCGTTTTTGCGCAGTGCAATTTTATGAGTTATGACAGTTGTTCCATTTGGTTCACTTTTTCCTTTCAGTATTTAATTTATCGAATCCCACTGCCATTAACCCTTGAATCGATCCTGGACATGTGACCATACTCGGAATATATCCATTCCATTTGCACCCTTCAAACTCTCCACTGGCTGCTAATTACCCGGCCGCAGCCAAAAGCCACATATTTCACCATCATTTGCAGGACCCTCACTCAGAAGGCTTTTGTGCGAGGCATGACTGGCGAGAGTAGTCGTCAAGTTTTTAGCTCGATTGAAATAAGAGTGGATGAAAACGCTTTCAGTCAATCAGTGCCATCGCAGATAATTTCGCTGAGTGATATCAAGCCAAAAATATCGGACGGTGTGATCGCACCGTGCTGTATCGGGTCTAACTTGAGTTAATCTTGAGTATTGGAAAACACGACATCCGTTGCAAGTTTCGCCTGATCGTGCACTTTGGATGATAACTTTTCAACAAGTTGTTGCGAATTGTCGCGGAGACGTTTCCTCTCATTTTTATATGCAGATTCCCTCGACAAGTTTGCCTTTAACTTCAATCTTCAACTTCAATCACGTTACTCTTGTCGTGTTATTATTTATTTTTTTTGTCAACTCCTTTCCTCCCCACGGCTGTTGGTTCATAAATTTTGATTATCCCTGTCGATAGGCCGGCAGTGATTTCAATCAATGGAAATTAATCATCCTCGGTGTCTCTGCGTAGGAAATCCCGGTCCCCAGTATAATTGGAACGATCATAAAATGTATGTAGAAGAAAAAAGTGTCCCTCGACATGTGGTATGCGACTGTAACAGACTGGCAGGCGAACCGCCCAGCTGCGGAGGGTTGCAGCGGCGACTTGAAAACGATTACTGAATTACTGTGATCTGCCTTTGAAAACATACGAAATCAGAATGAAAATGGCCTGCGTCGGGCTTATGCGAGGACACGGCCATAATGGAAGTGCGCTGTTCTATTTGGAAAACCATTAGAAGCCACATGTTCGTCCAAATAGGCGCTGCCACTTTGCGTCTTTGTTATCCCCATAGAATATAACATTCATCTGAATATTCATACTTGGCTCCGGTGTTACCTCGATAATCGACGCAAAATTTCCTGATCATGGCTCCGGGATTCGAAATTTTATCACCCTCAGGAGGGCGATATATCCCTTTGTCTTTGTTCATAATAAAAAGCCCGAGATAAAAACTGGCATAAAAACTTCGGAATCGGTCATAAATCCCGGGTAATTGGGTCAGACGAAGATAATTGCGGGAAAAGTTTCGTGACTTGGTGCACGTACGAGGTCTTGTAAAATGATCCATCATTTGTCGCGTGGAACAGGTGGCACGTGCCCAGTTGGACATAATTTTTGATTATGAATTATGTACACATTGAAAACGGTATTGTTTGTTTGAACTTCAAGCGTAGTTTCAGGTGGAAGAGAATGTATAAATTGGCGGCTAGATGGATAAGCCTATTACAAATCCGAGGAATCTGATGAGGGCTTTCACTCGTTAGGTGAAACCCCTCTCTTTATCCTTCAGGTTTATCTTGTCATTAGGTCTTAAGTGCAATTTTAATTGTATACAAAAAAAATGTCCCATTTGACTAAGCCTTTAATCGGGCGATCAAACAGACGTGCCATCATCCTTGTTTGCGATTCGACTAATTGAGAGTTATTTGATGACGTTTTTCTTTTCCCCCCTCATTCGAACAACAACGGTTTTCATCCGACGGATGAGAATAGATGGAAAGGAAGAAATTAATCGGCCGGATAAAAATAAACGTCAAACTAGACTTTTAGGTTCATAGCTAGAAATTTATTTGGACACAAAGTTATTACTGTGTCAATTATACATTTGGCTCGGTCAAATATTTTGAGCGTTATATTTTTGGAGCATCCTGTGTTTGTGATTGAATAATTATCATGTACAAATGCATACTGATTACGGTTCAGATTTTAATGTTGGTCATTTTTTGATTGCAGATGTGAAATCCAGTGTTGAAGTGCACTTTGAGAATAAAGACGGTGGGTTCTTCGTGAAGCACACTCCCCGGCAGTATTACCCGACGATAGGTCGCGCCGAGTCGACGGCACCAGCGCCAGGATCACCCTCGGCAAACGCCCCGACAGGCGCGGTGCTCTCGGTGGACGAGTTCACGGTGTTCCAGACGAGCGAACCGGTCTCGATTCGAGCGACCTATGGGCCGTTCAGCACGAAACAGACGGTGCCGGCGCGGTACATCGTGCCAGACCCATTGGACATCCTGCCCCCAGCGGTGAGCCAGAAAAACCAGAACAACACCGCCGCGCCGCCTACAAGCTCGACGGGACAGTCGATCAACTCGTTCCTCGACGCCCAGGAACTCAGCAGCAGACACCTTGACATGTCCGCGCATATCGTTAGCCCCACGGTGGCGAGAGATTCTCCGGTTTTGAGGGTCCTTTTTCATGCAGGAAGCGAGGTCACGGGCAGGAGACAGATCAGCAGACACCAGAGGGTCTGTGTCATGCTGCATGCCACTTTCAGCGGCGGAGGCACTTCATCTGGCAGAATGGGTGCTCCGAGGGTCACTAAACCTAACCCGGAGATGCCTACGCCTAACTCAGTCAACCAGAGAGGTGCATTTTTAATTTTCTTCATTCTGCTTTTTTACATAATTTCAAACGCAGTGGCTTGGAAGCAAAAAATAACTCGACTCCTTGAATTAAAAAAATGTAAATATTTGAATGTTGAAATTAACATAATTTGATTATTATTGAGCTTTTTTTTATAATTTGCAAGAACGTTGACTCAGTACATTTCCGTTAATGTAATTAACGATTTTGGGACACCAAATTGGTGTTTGGTAATTTTATAGAATTATTATTTTTATATTTGAAAATGAAGACTGTTATTTCGTCAGAGCTGCTGAATTCTTAAAATTAAATAAGAGCTAAAATTTAATATAACTGTGAAATTGAAGAAATATTAAATATTAATTTCATTCAGTATCAAAACTATTGAAAATACAGAATCATCTGGGTAATCCAGTTCAATCTTCTATTATTTAATTTGTTGCCGAGTGCAAAATTAGGTAGAGTAATTTGATTCGTCTTCATTATTACAATACAACATACCTTCTAATGAAATACCTCT
Source organism: Trissolcus basalis (assembly GCA_025266255.1). NCBI lineage: Eukaryota > Metazoa > Arthropoda > Insecta > Hymenoptera > Scelionidae > Trissolcus > Trissolcus basalis. The sequence continues at coordinate 8,965 of JAAMPD010000090.1, forward strand.
CAATGGTTGCAGTTCTAAGAAACATCTGCCTCTCAGGCAAATTTAGAATGAACCAAAATTAATTGGAGCTACTTTTTGTAATGCTTCTTTTATTAAAAAAAAATAGACTGTGACAATGATTAAAATAATATTAAAAATGCAGGAAAATCCGTCTCACTGTACAATTTTAATCGGAAATTTGATCAAAATTGACTCAAGTAATTAATTTTCCAATTTGAAAATGCAACATTTTTTAAATAAACCGTTTATGTTGTCCTTTATCTATATAGTTCAAAAATTAATTTATCTGTCCATTCGTTGAATAATCAAATAATGAATTTATCTGTGGAGTCATTATTTAATAATAAATTATTTAATCAAACAGAATTAATGTTACAAAATTGAATCATCGTTTCATTGTGCCTTTTAGGAATAATTAGTGAATTCAAACAAACTGAAACTCAAAATTAAAAAAAAAAACAATTCTGTGGCCTTTTTTTAAACAGAACCCAGTTTATACGAGACTGTAATTCAACAGATTTTTCTACATCAAATAAGAATTTGTTGGAAAAAAATGCATATTTCACTAGTGTCAAATATGCTGCGGTGCACGTAAAATGTATAGATCTATACATATATACATTTTTGTATACGAAAATAAGAAATGCCAGTTTCTAGTTTTCTTTTCTTCGATGTTTCTCATTCCATTCTTTGTTGTAGTATATTATATCATGAATAAATGATACAAAGAACACACGAGCATGATAAAAGGAGAGTCAACAAACTTTGACATTGCTAATATAACTGATTGCAAAAACCATCCAGCAAAACTCTATCTGAAAATGCTCGAAAAATACATCACAAGTATCCCTTTGTATTATATAATATAATTTAATAAAATTTGTTCCAGTGTTTGAAAATAATATGGGGCAGTATTTCTACCATAAATATATGTAAATAAAATATGATCAGATTTGTAAACATGATTAAATGCAGAGGAAAAATAAATGGTATTGTTTGTAAAAGTCAACATTCAGAATCGATTGTTTTTTCTCTCAATACACATAAAACAATCATAAATTGAATTAAAAATGGATGATAACGTAATGCATTTTTTTTAAATTGTTTGACAAGATCAAATGTGGCCAGAAACAACAAACCATGAAAAATATTAGCGTTGTTTTTTAATATATAGATCAAATATTAGATGCTGTTACGATTTTATCAGTTTTCATTTTCTAGAAACACGACCGAGCAAAGCCGGCTATTTCAGTCGGTATAAATGATAAATGAACATTATTCTCAAGAGTTATTTAATCTTCGAGTTTTTCGTTTGACAGGTATTTTTTCTCGTTTTCTTTAAAACCGGGCGTAAAACATAAACGAAGAATTAAATTAAATGAACATGAAATAAGCAAAATTTCATTTTTCTCGAACCATATTTTTTGATTCTGTTAACGTCAGCAAAGTAAGAGTACTTCAATTAGAGCTTCCTATTATTTTGTAACAATCTCGCATATATAAGGATTACAAAAGATCACAGAAATGATTTTATTTTTAATATTCAATTTCTATATAATCATCAAATTATTGAAGTTCTAATTATTATCAAAGTTTCTATTGAAAATGTATGTAACAAAGTTTGATATTTTTTTACTTGTCAAAACGTTCGCATTCCGGGAATATGAAATGATAATTCAAGATTTTCATTAGATCTTGTTGTCTCAAAAGCGATGATTTAAATCATTCACAAATTTAATGGACGTAGAAATTTCACGCAAAATTTCATCTGCGGAACAAAGTTTCTGTACACTATCTGTCAAATAAACATCAAAGTTTATTCTACTAAACAAATAATTTGAACGAACTTTCCGAAATTAATTTGCCAATAACGAATTTTTGTTTCGTTTCATGTTCATAACTCGAACATGGATCAATATTGAACAATCAGGGGAAAAAAAATTCAGATAAGAGTAACTCATAAAATTGTAATCAAGCGTATGTTCATCGACAGATAAAATCAGCTCTTGTATTTACTGCATCACACATTGGCTTGGAAAATAAACCATGCATTTTCACGTGATTGAACTTTTTCAATCTCTCTCGATAAAATGTTGTACACTTTGCACGTATATTAATTCGCTATCGCACAAAAACGAAAGATAAATTCAATTTCACTAAACAAAAACTGAATGATCAATTTTCAGGTGTTCTAACTGCAAGCTGCAGTCCGGACGGGGAAGACGGTGTTTGTCTGGCACAGGTGACGATCCCGGCGAACTGGTGGCCCTCCCTGCCCGCGCCGGACTCATCGGGCCGCATAAAAATACCAAAAACGCTGCCAAGATATGTGCAACTGGCGTACTCAGTTCTGGAGCCTCGGGCGCTCGATGTGACCGGGGTGCCAAGAGTCCTCGGCTCGGAGGACTACTGCCAACCGCGGGTGCAAATTCAACCTTTGACCCCGATCGGTCAGGTGACCCTTGCCCCGAATCGAGCCACCTATAAGGAAATAAAAGCCGACGAATACCTCACGTTGCTCGTGCCGCACGGCCCGCTTTATCCGAGGTCCAGATTGCACGTGCCAGTCTTTTTGTACGCGCCCTCGCCGAGGCAGAGCGCACAGAACAAACCTACCGTCACTACTGTCATTATCAAGTATGTATATGTGCACTTTTCTTGTAACCGATACGTGATCTGTGAATCACGTTGACCTGCAACATAAAACCTAGAATCGTCGATTGAGCTGTTAACACCTGTCGCTTTTTATCCGTTACAGAATACGAGTGAAATCCGGCGTTAAAATTTTGGACGCCATGGCCAGCAGCTCAAATTGGATCGTGGAATCCGAGGTCAATCAGCGATACACAGGCGGCACTTTTACCGCAAGATGCAAGGATCCCTCTCGTCCCATGCAACCCGGGTAGGAAAAAAGTGCAACGCTTTCATTTATTCAAATGCAAATACATTATTCAGTCTGTTTTCTTTTCGTTATATTACCATTTGATTTTTATTTTTATTTATATATTCGCAATTAGATTACAAGGTTGGCTGAAATTGTTACGATATTGGAACACCGGTTGAAAAATTTCGACGAAAGGAATCGTGCGAATAAGTTTCGTGACATTGCATTCAATTTCAGGACTTGTTTAAAAAGCACTTTGTTTCATCCGGGCTAAAAAAGCAGATTGGGCGTATTGTTATTTATCGGCGTGTTATTAAAGCAAATATTATCTGCGCTCCGGAGGCACGCTTATAATGCGCGATGTTTTGCCAAGCATTGACGCGTACAATGATGTACGCGAGCCATGCATCACTCCCGCATTGCCCAGAATCAGCTACAGCTTGCGCTTTTGGCCCGTAAATCATAAACAATAAACCCTATTACGCTCGGCCATTTTCTTTCCGTATCATGCATATTTTAGCTCAAAGCTCTCTGCGAGAGCCTTGTACTTTACGCTGCCATCAAAAATTGGCCTGACAGTTTCCACCAACAAATTGATGATCATCCCTATTTACTCGCGGCGATCAAAGAGAATTCCCGTCTTGGCTTTTAGAATCGGGGCTGCTGAAAAAAATGAACGACAATCAATGTACGTTGACTAAATAACCAATTTAAACTCCGTAAATGGCCGACGCCACTCTTATATCGACGTCAATTTCAATCGGGTCATCAGTTTTACAATATTTACTCCGTTAAAACAAGCGCTGTGAAGTGTGTGGCGAGAAGGGCAAATTAATTGTAATAAGAAAAAAATGAGATGCGATTATATCTGTAGGTCAATTACATTAACGGTGTACGTGATAGCGAGCGCGCGGTACAACTAGCCAATTGAATTTTAACTATATGGTCGAAGTGATGTTGCGCTTATAAGGACCCTCTGATGGGACAAAAGTTACACGCTAAAATTTGCCGTGCAAGCATCCACGAGAGTATGTACCCTGGGTATTTATGACGATTTCAAGCTATGGAATTTCATGCATGCTAATGCTCGCGGAATATGTTTCACGCTGCTGATGTTTATTCGCTGTGAAGGCAATGAAAAAGCTTTATGGTCGTTTTTTTTGTACGCTCAAGTGGGAATAAGAAGAATGAAAAAAAAAACTAAACAACTGTTTTTTTAAATTACATTTTACTTGTAAAAATGTTTGATCGATTCGATGAGTGCGCTGCTTATTTATTATACTTCGCTACGCTGACGGTTTTTATTGAAAAAATGTTCACGACTCTTGTCTCATCTCTGCGCGCATTTCAACTTTCATGTACATAAGTTGATTCGTTCGAAAAGTGATGTATGCTAATGCCAAGCGATGTAATGTATATTTTTCCGCGGCTTTATACGTACACCTTGTCCGTAGAGGTATAAATAATTGAAATAGAGCAGATGCTGATTGATGCCCGTTGCCCCTCACTTTTTGTTGGAATCTTTTTTGCCCCGATTATCGAATTATTTTGTGCATACAAAATTGAGGAGAAGCCATTTGAATAACTTTGACGCGACGTAATGAATGATTAAATCGAATTATAATCATTTATTAATGAATATGCGACGAACGTCATAGAATATACAAATACGTTCCTGATAAAAAAATAACGCTCGTTAGTTTGGATCGTTTATTTTGAAATCCACGATACAAAAGTACCTACTTCGTATTGATAAAATTAGTTTAGTTTGCAGCGTCAATTTTTCGATCGTTTATTAATTTATATGTTTTTATATTGATATCAAACGTTGTGTATAAAAGTTTCATTGATTTCATCGCGAATTGAAAAGTTCAACCGAGTCGAATAAAGCTGCAATTTTATTGACAGGATGAAGCAAGATAACAATCGGATGTGGCGCAAAGATTTCCGGGAATCACAAAGTTAAATTGCGACAAACGGAAAATATTAGCGAAGAATGCGTCGGGTTCGTTAAAATGTTTGAATCCGAGTGTATAAGTTATGGCTGTTTAACTGGGCAGCCAATGGAACGCAACGGAGCATTAGACCGGTTATCGCGTGGCAAAAAACACGCGTGCGAAATCTCTTATTGCAAAGATAGCCAACACAACTTTCCGACCTTATTAGGCAGGGCGCACTCATCTTTGTTCACCTGAGTGTTTGTGTGCGTGTGTACGTGTGAGTGCTTCAGAGCCCAAGACTTTGTTCTTTGCAGCGAATCGACGCGGCGCTTCCGTGCATGCCCTTTGTGTCATTACAACAATCCCCCGGATGCGGCGCTTTAATTTCGACGCAAATTTATCGAGCGTTTTGCCAAAATGACATTCCGTCCTCCCTTTTCATTCCCATGATCCGACTTTCAAAACGGCCTACTTTTTTTTGCTCTCTCCCCCAAGATAATGCGATGCTCGCGCTCCTTTTGCTGCGAATCGCAATTTTTAGACATTCAAATCGGCACTGCTCTCAAGTGGTTGCAACTTTTGTTGAAGTCTTGTGAAAAGTTTTTCGCCTGGAGAGAGAGATGTTAACGGAAATTTTTCACTGGATAGTGGGAACGCATTGAGCAATACATTTGTTTCATAATAATTGTAAAGTCAAATTGAATAAATTGTAGTGGGTTATAAAAAAAGTAAGGTCAAAGTAATTTGACGAACAAATGTATAATTAATTTTTTGAATGGGCTGATGATGTAAGGAACAGGCGCTTGCAGCAATTTCTAAGGTGTTTGGTGACAAAAAAGAAAAGGATGAAATATGAATTGCAATTAATCAATCGGACATGCTGGGAAGAAAGTGGAAATTTCGATGTACGTTGAGAAAAAAAAAATGTCGGCTCTGTTTTTCTCACACAGCACAGTTTCACAACCGAAAAACAGCCACTTTGTCAGGGAACGGTTGTTTTCCAAACTTTTTATTTATGGATGTGGACGCATGATAAAGTTTCATAAACCATACTATCCACCATGCTGAGCCGTCACAGAAAAATAAAGAGACAACGCTAAGTTAAAAATGACAAATAAACCCTTTCGATCCGTCTCTCTGTTTTTTTTTCGCAAATAAAGAGTTCAACTTGTTTTTCATTATTAAAATTGAACGTGCTCGATATAAACGTTCCGAAAAAGAGAGCACGGTAACGTTAATTTATTTAGATTGACATTAATTGGTTGAAAATAATTGTAACAGAATTTCGGGCATATCGAGGTCCTTCAATTATACAGGTCGCATTGTATATCAGCAATGGAAAATGATGTTTTTTTTTTTTTCATGTCAGATCAAAAAAGGCAATCATTGAATCGAACAAGCTGGAAAATCGGGCTTGTTCATTGTGGTTTATTTTTATCAGTGACAGTTGATTTGAGAAGCTCAAATTGAGAGGCAAAGATGGGACTTGAAAAAAGTTAAGACATTTTTGAAAAGACCCTTTGAATTTCAGATCGGCGGAGGAGATTCTGACGATGCTGCTGGAAGCAAGTGAAGAGAGCGTTGAAAGTAATTGGGACGGCGGACGCGTTGTTTGCAGCGTTCGTTACATACTCGAAGGTGAAGAGGATAATGCATCCATGACCAACTCGCACCAACCGGGCCAACATCACCATCACCACCACAACATGGAACGAAGAAAACTGCAGGCACGCCTCGAAATACAAAAGGATGACATCCAAGCTGTTCTACCGATTTCAAAGGTGCCTTAATTACAAACAAAATGCTACGACAACAGTCAAAGTTACTCCAATTTCACGTTGCCTACCATCAGTTGACGATGCTCCAACTAAAAAAAAAAGAAAAAAATTTTTACGCGCTGCTAATTTGGCCCTCACACTTTTTCGCTCGTTCATATTTCCCTCTTAAATTGGTTCTGCTTTTTTTGTGTAAAACTAATTTATTTTTGCATGTGCCAAAATGTAAAACAAAAGGTCAGAGGCGGTAGATAAATAGCCGCTCAATTAGACGAGTTTGTTAGGTAAAAGTTTGGTTGCTAAAATCCAGCCAATTAGGATGGACCAAAAATTTGAAAGTTTTTATCTGACAGAGGACATTAATTACACTTTGCAGAACTGGGAAGTCATGAACACCGCGGTGCTCACCGGCAGACAAGTTTCCCAAGCCATGAAAGTCTTCATCGTAAGCCAGTCTGGAAACGTCGGTGACGTCACGCTGCAGTCCTCATGCCATTCGGAAGACGAAAGCGTATTAAAGGTAAGTGCACACTCACGCATGCCATCGATCATGCGCAACCGTCTTATTTCCTCTGGCATAACAAAAAGCAATTCGCAGAAACAACGCTTGCTGCGTTGTAACTAATTCCCGTATAATGTTTCCAAGCACTTTATAAAATATCCAATAAACTTTTCAATCTCATTCTAAAGTCTTCAAGCCGGACTTCTATATACATCCGTGATAATGTGTCTCAAGTTTATGCAATTGTTCTGCAATTCTGATAGTTTTATCAACTTTTGCTCTTATCCGTTTTGTTTCGCAATACTTTTGCATTCAAATTTGATAAATTATTCCCAACCAAGGGAAATGTTTTCGCGTTAACGAAGTTAATCGGTAGCCAGCCGGAAAATAGAGATCGGTCCGTTGGTTCGCAAATTTTTCAACTTAAGACAAAATATTTCATCATAATTATTTCATACGGGCTGAAAAACAAACTCGTGTTTCATTATCATTAGTTTCATTAATTTTTCAAACAGCACGATTGTAATGAAACAGAAAAAAAATTGGATGAACTTGTTGAATCATCTGTCGGCCGGTCATATAATTGTATCCATTCGTAAAAGGGGTTGTACGTTGACAAATGTTACAGTATTACAAATTCAGCGCGACCGTTCAATTATTGAAACGATGAAATTCGATTGTCATTATTTTTGACACTAATTAAAGAGCGACGGTCAAATTCAATTAGCCAAACGGATTTTCAACCGCAAAAGAGCGTATGCTATGTACAATGATTGTTAAAACGTGTGATAATCTGGTTAAAATAATCGGAGCGAAAATGAAAAATGGGTGTTGTTGCAGGTATCGTCGTCTTGCAGCAGTGTTTATGTCGACGGCTCTGAAATTCGTGGCTCGAGCAACGCTTCCGTGTTGGTAAAATATGGCACTTACACCGGCCTGGCAAGATTTACCGTCTGGATGCCGGAATTCCCGCTGGAGGTTTCCGCCGGCGATACGAGGCTCAACCAGATCAAGTCGTGGAAGGTTCCGGACGACCCAGTATATTCGGCTGTCACGAAGAATAAGCGCAGCCTCAATGACACGACCGATCACCCGGCCGGCACCAACAAGAGGAGCACCACCGACGAGGGCGATAACATCGACACTGACAACGTCGACGAGGACGTGAATTACGAGGAGACCGAGCATGACGAGGACGACTACGAGGATTACAGCATCGAGGAAGGCGCCACCGCGCGACTGCACACTCGCGACAAGTGGGACACCGAGATAAACACCATCGACACCAGGGGATCCAGCTGCAGATTGAGATTTCAGCAGACGCCCGTCGACGTCTACGCAAGGTTCATTGATTTTCCTTTTTTCGCTCTCTGTCCGGCTAAATAAACGTTACGTTTCATGTTACGCTGGGACTAATTTGTTCGACATTATTCATCGTTTTAGGTTCTTCGCCACAGACCATGACTCAGGAAGAGTGTCGTATTTCGTGAACCGTCGCACCTGGTTGAGGGTTACCGACCTTGTGATCCCTTATCTCAGGGTATCGGATCCGAGGATCGCGGCGTTGATTCAAGGAAAAATAGTACAGGGCAAAGGGATCGGCCGTACGGAGGTGCAGGTTCTGTCACCAAATACTGGACGGGTTATCGGAGCCAAAGAAATTAGAGTGGGCAATGACAGGGTATCGATCACAGGACTGTCCGTGAAAATCGTGTCGGGTTTGCAATTGAACATCAGTCCGGACTCAACCATTGAGAACGGATATATTGCAGAAACGTCCGTAACCAGAAAACTCACCGCACAATATCAGGTTGGCTTTTTTTTTTGTTCGCAAATGATGAACTGAAGCAGTCTGGTTCTTGTTATTAGATTTTGCATTTGGAAATGATTTGCTTGCAGGAAGGTCTTCTGGACATAGATATCGAGTTCTCCGACAGCACTCGAACGGCTCTGCGCGAGATAGCCGTGAGTGATTACCATCTATCAGTGGAGAGTCTCGATAGCGAAGTAGTGGCATACGCACCGATGGTCGCATCTCATCATCCGCGCGTGATAGCCGTGGGCGAAGGCCGGGGCGACTTCCTGCGCATAACTCTGCAGTTGGCGGACGCCTGTCGATTATCCAGTAGAAAATCCAAGGGCTCCACGCCACGTATAACGGCAGCTCTGCCTCTGGCTACTGCCACGGCCAACGTCGAGGTCGACTTCGCCTCCAGCGAGCTCCCTAATCGTCCTGAATTGGTGCAGAACGACGGGGGCGGCAATCTCGGCATGGGTTCCCATCACCGTGAAAGGAAAAATGGCCGGGACGTCGTTCCAGACTTGCAGGACATTCTCATCGGTAATTTATTTCATCGATTTTCGGCTCGCTTAACGTTACTCAATTTACCATTCGATTTCATGATGGCAATCAATTTATCTACTCTTTTTTTTTCGCTTCTGCCTTCCCCCCCCCTTCCTTTGAAAATTGTTCGTTCGGGTAGTTATCGATTATTTCGGAGAAAAATGTGTTCAGTACTTTTAGGACGCTGAATTGTCGATCGGTGGTAAAATGAAATTGATTAGGGTGAATTGTTTCAGGAGGGATGGGAGGCGTGGATATAAGACATCACAATAGGCCGATGATGACACCCTTGGAGATCGGCATTTACGTCCTCTTGGCAGCATTTGCATTCGCCATAGTGGTGTTTCTGGTCTCTTGTGTGGTTTATGCGAGCAAATTCAAATCGCAGCCGACGGAGTCGGCGTTGCCCAGTCTACCAATGATCGGAGCGGCTAGGGCAGCAGCCAGCCAATTCACTGCCAACAACCGCAGGCCTCGAGAATCGACAACGAATGCTCACGACTGGGTATGGCTTGGTCGAGCTACTCTTGAACGAGCTGCTTGTGTACCACATCAGGTTATTATTACTGTTTGCTTTCATTTGTTTTTTCTTTTTTTTTCAATAATTGCTTTTCGTTCAATTCACTTTTCCTTCGTTTTATGCGGGACTTATTTTTATTTTCATTTAATTTTGATTTTTTATTCAGTTAACGCTGATGAAATATTACATTATTCAAAAAAGGGTACTTTGAATGTTGCTCTCTAGTTTTTCACTGTCTCGTTTGAAATCGTTAAAAACTTTGTATTTACTTTGAAGTTTAAATGAAACTTGTTACTCGAGTTGGCTTTTGTTGATGCACAGGCGAATTCCCGTCTCCAGTTGAATTATTATGTCTCCAAATTACGTGTAATTTTTCAACTCTGCGTACGTAATTGAGTCATGATCTAAAAAAGTAACTTGTACCAACGAGTTTTAACATTAATTTAATTTGGTTTTTTACACGCAATGCGGACGTTTAAAAATAAAATGAGGCCATGATGTATATTATTCAATTCATTAATTATTATTCAGTCGTCATAAATGTACACTTTTTTTTCTGTGTATCAATTGAAACAGATGCATGATATCATAACAATTGCAACGGTATGATCAGATGTATACAAGCGTTATCACTTTGAAATATGATTATGCATTTTTTTCCACGTTTTCCCGTCGAAAAAAAAATAATAATAAACATCATCATTATGAATGTATGAAATTGCACTCCCATTAAATGTTCCATCCTGCATGTCTAAATTATGTATACTTTGATTAATTTCGAATTCGATTTTTTGATGCATTTACCAAAAAAAACCACTGTTGACATTTATCACACGGGTATGCAATATTGTCATGTTTTTTAAACCACCCTGACATTTTGTTTGGACGGAAAAACCATTTGAATGTTGAAACTGGTTTTTCATGAACGTAAATTGTGATTTGGCGTATAGGTGCGCGTTACGAGCAATCCATTATCAACGGACGCAGCTGACGAAATTGGTGAGCTCGGCACAAGCTTTGACAATCCTAATCACATCGAGTTACCATCCGAAATGAATAACACCGCCAGTGCTCCCATCGACACCACAACGTATTGCAAAAAAGATAAAGTTCGCAGTTCCGCTAATAAAGGCCAATCCGTAAAAATGCCGCTGGTTTCGACGTCTACAAATAACGAGTAAGAACATACTTGCATCGAAATAACAAAATTGAATATAACAGAGAGGATGAAAAAGGGCAAAGAGAAATATAATGAAAAAGTTCGCTTGGTTTGTTTCAGTAACGATGTGCCACCGCCGTTGCCACCCCACGGAGTGACGTCCAAAGCTGACGCAACGAACGGAAACGACGAAGACTATAAGCCGCCTGTTCCCCCGCACCGTGGTATCGTGAACCGCCTAGCGGATGCTCCGAAGAAGCGTCATCGTTCGGTCGGTGCCGAGCACCCGATAGCCCGACGCCACAGGTCCAAATCCAGCCGGTCGAAGAACCCCAAAGACTCGGCCGAGCCGCGAAGCGACGAGAAGCGACCGCGAAACGCCAAGACGCGGGACAACAATAAGCGGGCGACTGTCGTCGGCAACCCCATGTTCACGTCTTGCTCGTCCGCCTCGTCTTCTACGTCAAACCCCGAACACGAGGAGAACGTTGCTCTCGAAGACCTCAACCTCGGCATGGACTACAACCAGATCATGCAGCTGTTTGACAATTTGAAGGAGTCCAACGCTTGAACCGAGTTATCAGATAGCAAAGGTAAGTCGCTGAGACCCGGTTAATCGCTTCAGGGGATCCCCGACAAACGCGCACTTTTCTATTATCAAGTGAATGAGACGCGTCTCTTGGTTTTGCTCGCGTTTCGTTGCTGTGATCAATGATCCAAGTAGCAATTGGTAATAATCATCACAGTCATGACGTCCGACATGAGTTTGTTACATTGTAAATGTAAAGCAGGGATATTTTTTTAATTTATTATGAAAAATAAGTAAACGTAAGTTTCGCTGATTGTGATATTTTTAATTTTATTAACTGCGCGAGATTAATATATGATTATTATCAATGTGAATATTAGTATTATTACGGAATTTATATTGAATAAAAAAAATAATGACGAATCGAGGCTTTAGAGACTTTCTACTTGGTATAGAATGAATTTAAATATAAAAAGGAAAAAAAGATTATTGTTGATGTTATGTATGAAAATTGGCCAGAATTTCGGATCAGTGCACAACAACCAAACACGCAATTATTATATCGATTGAACGAAAAAGCCTTTGTTCGTTGATTTGTTCATTCACTGGCTTGAGAACAATATCGTCGGGAATTTCGTGAATAAGTATAGTGGAAAGCGTTCGAAGCGAGAGACTGCGGATCTCGGTAAAACACGGTATAGAGAATAGTCGCGAGGCGTGCGGGTTGATCAGCAAAGCGGTCGCGCGGCGCTTCATCGTCTTCAAATAAAATAAAAACGTATCACGCAAAAAACAGATGTATTTTCAATATATCATCTCATTCTCGCGAAGGAATCGCAGCTTCGCGTCGCGAATCAATTTCGCCCGCACGCATCGTACGCCTATCTTATATTCTAGTCAGCTTTTTAGCAACGCATCGAATTACATAATCGTATCCGACTTCACAGGGAAGGTAAAACGCAAAATGTTTGGAATATAAACGAAAAGCCGAGGCGATTTAATTGAATAGTAACATTCAATATCGATTATTATCCGTGGCTGGTGAAACAATAGCACAATATTCGCAATGACATGTTCCTTCGTCTGCTGAGTGCAGTGTCGTTGAATCAAACCGAATACCAACCGCGTTATTTTGTTGCCATTATATTTGTCATAGAATTTACGTTCGCACTTTGAATAATAAATATTTGTCGGTTCAATTTTCGGCATTAACACTGCGCCGTTACAAGTCATTTCAAAGTAATATTGCACTGGAAAAACGTTTTAACTGTTTCTATCAAAGTTTCTCTCTTTCTCAATGATGAAAGCTTTTCTATTTCGTGTTCCTTCAACGAATCCTTACTGTATTGTGTCCTTCGAATTTAAACTACTCGCGTATACCGGTGTGTCTGTCATTTGCATTTTCTAAATGTATTTACTCGGAATCTTCCCGTTTGAATGTCGTTCAATTTTGATCAATTTTAACGTTCACTAAGGCACATTTCATTCCACTGTATTTTAAAAGCCCGATTTTCAAACTACAACCATTAATGAGACGAGAATCTAAAAGCTTCCTACAGTTGTTTCTTTTCTCCTTTCTTTTTGAATTCCAATTGTCAACCTCGGTTTGTTTTTTAATGTACATAAGATATTTAAATCCCAGTTGAAAGTTGATATTCGCATGAATGTCAGTGAAAATATATTTATAACATTAACAGCTATTTCTGTTACGTTATTTCTTCTTTCGAACTGTGACATTTTATTTTGTAATAGTTTTTAATAGTCCCGTTGGTGCATTTAATCAGCCGTATCAACTGCCATTCCAATGAACATTCAACGACACTGCTACACTTGTTTCCTAAATAAAACAGAAAAAAAATTTAACAAATCATTATAGTATTGCCACGAGATCGGCGAGTTATATAGAACAACGTACACCGGCGTTTGATGATCGGGCCGTCGCAGACAAAACATTGTATGCCTACTTATTTTTAGTACCCCCTCTTTTTTTGCAACAGTGGCAGGTCCATTTCCGCAGCGTTATATCGATTGAAGCTCACTTAAGTCTAGTTTTATTATCCGTTGTACATACAGCTGTTATGTGTTCACGTATACGCTAAACGAGCCTTTTGAATTTCAGAAACGCGAGGTTTATTTTTCAACTGCACAAACAAGCGATTCAGAAATCCAGTGTCATAATAGACACTCAGTTTTCGCGACACAAGTTGTAAATATGCCGCTGCAGTATTTAACGATTGACCGTAAACCTCGTATCTGAAATTTTCAAAAAAAAAAGAAGCTCGGATTGAGCTTTGCAGTATTTACGTTTCATATTGATTGACTTATGTTCGTCAACAGGTATTTAATTAATTGTATATTTTTTTTGGTCCCTGTAACTTCGTTGATGTCGACGTTGATCAGGGTACGCGTTACTTGTTTGGCCTACGATTATAAATTTGTAATCGAAAAATCAATGATGAAGAAAAACAAGGAAGACGGTGAAAAAGCTCGATTAAACGCGAGCCAATGTTCGAGATGCGATGATACTCGTTCGATCTACCGTACGTGTTGTGATGTTTGTAAATTTTGCTTTATAAGACTGTGTAAATACAAATAATTATATATTATGCGATAGCGTGAGGAATACCTCCCCATCATAGATTATATATATTATAAATATGAATACAAGAAAAAAAAGCAAATATATATATTACGCAATAATTAATAAGTGTAATTTGAATGCAAACGGCAGCTCTGAGCTGAAGCTTTATTATTGTATCTTTCGCTATCAAACGCGTAGGGCTGACTCCATAATTGCATTTCGTTATACTTATTCTTCTGTTTTTTTTTTATAACGGCCACTTTTGTTTATCACATCGTTTTTCAATATCGAATTAATGTTCGATGCAAGCCTGCGTTGAATAGAAGCAAAACTGAATCGTAAAAGCTTGCCATGAAAATTAAATCTGGACGTAACGAGAAAAAAACCATTTCAACGAAATGAATAACGGACATTTTAATAACGGAATCATTATTGCAGATGCAAAGAAAACATTTGTTATAAATTTAACGACGCGTTTTGTCGGCAATAACTTGCGATTAATTTTTTTCATTCACAGTAGAAAAATGAAATTTTTCGATAACTCTACTTTATGATCCAGTTTTATCAAGAAATTCGAAGACTTTTATCTTTTTAACTTTTTAACTAGTCAGACATCTATGTTAACAGTTTTCCATTATTTTTATTATGAAAATGAATTATGGAGTTTGACACATCAACGATAATAATCAATAAGGTAAAAGTGCATGAAAGAAGGTGTTTTATATTATATCTTTGCAACACTGGTGTATTTCTCTCTTTCACTGACGAACAAAAAAAGTTTGCATACGAAAAAAAAATTGAAAGATACACGAAATTTCGTATTCCGCCAAATCTTGAGTGCGTTCAATTTCGAAAAAAAAAAAAAAAACAATCTCGATATGATACTGCACAGACAGGCGATATTTTTACATTTTTAAATTGTTGTTTTAGATTAGCGAAGGACAAGTGCGAGTGCGAATAAAAAAGTTAGGTTTGAAATATCAGCTATGTCGGCATTATGTTTTGGATATCAGGAACGTGTTTATAGCTTTGTGTGTCTGACTCGCACACATTACACGGCCGCACGAACTTATACGATTGTCGAAAGAGCCTACTTATATCGTACAAATTACGCATGTAATATAAGTCACGTTTATCAATAGTGCACCAAGAGTTAACATTTTTTGTCCAGGATAAAAAAAAAAGGTTAGCATTTTTAATGGCATCTCAAGTATATGCTTGAGATATGGTTACAAAAAAAGCTTCACTGTCAGATCGAAAGAATGACATATACAATGCAAATGTTTTAATTAAAACGTTAAACACTTTTTCAACACTTTTCTTGGCATTTATTGCCTCGCTCTAAATCATAACATACGCCGAACGTGTATTAACAATTTTTGTACGAAAAGTGGATAACAAATTTTCATTTTCCGTAGATCATATTTTTTGCTTTCAAGGCGCCGATGCTGAAGACGATTATGATAATAATAGTGGAATTTCATTTAATTGCCATTCTTAGTGCCATGAATAAAGAATGCGTGCCATTTATAACTTGATTTTATGAATAATTGGTTTCAATCTGATGATATTCTAGTTAAGATGAAATACATTAGCTGAATAATTTCACTTTGTTGGTATCGCACTTGCTTTTAACCAGAAAAAAAATCAATAAATACTGAATGAGTTTAAAAAAGACGTCACTAATTGCATGTCAATGCCGAGACGGATTGAGAAAAGAAATTACTTAAAGTGAATTAATTACACTGCCATATAAATATTTCTACTGCCGAGAAAAGTCTGCGTTTTACGAAACAAAATGATATTTTTGATAAGAAAGTAAATTTTTTGAAACAAATGTGTCGCAACGAAGCGGACAAGGTATCATCTTTTAATCGTCTTCAGCAAAACTTGCGTGCGTTGTCAAGGCAAAGAATAAGTATTCCATCCATTTGCTTTGGGCAAGACCCTTTAATATGCTCATTTTTATCATGAGTCGAATTATTTTTTGATGTTTGAGATCAACGATCATCGCAAGTTCGAAATAAAAAGATAGAACCATCCCGAGTATATATAACAAGTACGAAGCTCGTAACGCCGTCGTTCGTAAAGATTCTAGTCCTAAACGTAGACTGCCATCGCGCATTCAAGCTCGTTCGCGGTTTCATAATTGAGAACAACTTTCTTGAAACGTCACGTTGTTCAAATCATGCGCGCGTTAATATTTTTGTATATATTTGAGACCTTTTGTTTCAATTTCAGTAATGGACAAACAATGTAGTTTGAATATTCATCCGTGATTAGTTTGCGTCACCTTCGATTATTTTGTTTGGTCATTTACTATCGAGCCATAATTTATTATTTATTAATTAAAATGTAATGATTCCGTATGCGCCGGTTTCTTTATGTATATATAGTTTATGTAGCTTGCTCACCTTGTGAGAAATGTTTGATCGAAGAAAGACCAGATCGCATTGCATTGAATTTTAATTAATACTGAATATGTAACAAAACAAATAAGAAACGAGAAGTGTATATCATTATATAATTGTACAGAGAGAGGGGAAATGTAAATAATCCGTAATAGTATCACCGATGAGAAAACCAACGATTTACCAGTCACCTAATTTTTATATAAAAGAAACTAATTATTGCTTTTCGATCGACCATTTCTGCAAAGTAGTGATTTATCGGATGAATAAGGCGAATCTGCAGAGAGAACAAGATCTTCCTGATCTCGTGGTTAAACGAACAAGAAAATGGATCGACGCTGACTGTATCAGTCATCGAGGCAAAATTTTTTTGCGTCAAGAACAAAGAACAAAAGAGATGGATTGATGAAAATAAAAGACACATATCGTTCTAGGACCTTTGGGTAGCGAACATTTTTTTATCTTTGTCACGAAGCGAACGTGTATCCTATATGATAAATCACGATATAAGAAAAATGTATATCAATTGATGATTTTCAACTCGAGCTTTTGGATGCAGATGAGATAACGAGAAGAATATAATAATATGAATGAATAAAACCAAACAGATCAATCAGTTTTTATATAAGTCCTTTTCTTTTCACTGTTCGAACGGGGAATCGTTTTCTGTCGCGTGTTGCAGACTAATGTGCATCGCTATGTGAAAATTAAAAACGGAAATGATATATATCAGAACGCGATTTGTTTTGCAATCGAATACCAATTAATTTATTGGACTCGTTAGTAACGGGAACAAAAAATCATTCCTATGACACGAGATCATTATCATTGAATAAAAAAACAACTAGTTAATAAGCGAAATAAATTGAGAAAGCAGCTAGCATTTATCGTGCGCCGTTTCAAGTGGCGACAATGTCGATTCAACTGTCATCGCGCTGCATCATCATCCTTTGTATCATTATTATATTATATTAACATTAATGTAACTGCGAATTTACTGTCGACATTGCCGCCGCCACAACATTTGTATTCAAATAGTTGATTCGGTTTGTCCGCAAATAACTTTAGCCTGACGATGTATATATTTCTATTATTCAATCATTGGAGAGAAAACGGTCTACTTTGCTTTTTATTCTCTCTGGTTATTCTTGCCCCCATTTATTTTTAGTTGTTGAAATAATTCGCAATGAAAAAGTTCGAGTCGGATAAGCCGAAAAAACTTAATTATTAAATACAACTATTGCCTCTACTCAATGTACAATATATATAGTATTTACCTGTTGTTACCACCAAACCGTCATCAAAGATATATATAAAAATTGTAATTGTATCATAAATTTGTGTTTCATTACGCAACCCTAACCCTTTTGATTTTTGTTTACGCAAAATATATTCAACATGCTTTTGACAAATTATTTTGTATACAAATGTGAGTTTATTGGTACAATATAAATACACATGATTATCAAATTATCTTAATACTTGTTACATTGCAGAATTAAAACTTGTCTATCAATTGCAAAATGTGTTGCTGTTCTGCTATTTTGTCATCTGTATCATTTGGGTCGCCATAATTTCCAGCATATTCTACAACGAGAAAGTCATTTTATTTTATCAAGTTATAATAATGTTGAATGATCCGATTTATGGATCACATCGGATAGTTCAAAATCGTACCTCTCATGATATGTTTGATTGTTTTCAATGAGGCCCGTCGTAATCCTAAAATTCGAACTACTCTCTGTTTAAGTGCAGGAGGGCAACCTGCACAAACTTCCAACAAAACGTAATCTACTTTCTGCAGTATGAACAATCCTCCATTAATTCTACGCAAATAATAATCCTCTTCGCTTTCATCTTCTTGCTGAAACGAAATTATAAAAAAATTTCTAGTAAAAAATTACTGCACCAATTATACGAGAAGTGTATGTATTCTATTTTTGCGAAACGCCGTTTTTACCCACCAGGGTCGAACATGTGAGTATATATTATAAAAACAAACCTTTGGCTGCTTCTCTACTTCTTCAACCTTTTCCAGATATTTGAAATGCAATTCCATCAATCTGTCCACTTTTTCGAAATCGTTTTCCATAAATTTGCTCAACAATCTTTGTCGCTGCTGTCCTTTACAATTTCGGAGCATACTTGCAATAATCGACACAACATGTTCTACAACACACGCAAAGTATCTTAATGTTAAAAATAATTCTTCTTCAACAACAAATTCCAAACTGGTAATTCATTTTTAAATACCTTCGTGTTGTTCGACTGTTAACACTTTTTTCCTATTTTTCGACGGAGTTTTCATGAACAAAGGAAAGATAGTTCTTAAACCAAGAATGTCGACAAATTTATTACAATTGTCTTTTCCATCCACTCCAGTCATAGCATGATCGAGAACCTGAAAACGAAGTGAGAAATTGTAAGATACAATAGTTCATCATACAATCGGAAAAATGAGATCATTAAAAACAAATTACTTTCAAAGATCCATAACGAGAAAGTTTTTTCTCTCTAAGCATCAAGTTCATAAGTTGTAGACCTTCGCCTCGCAAGAACTTATCCCTATTGGAAGTTTCCATTAAACTGGAACACAATACATTGAAAAGATTCTCCATCATTTCTTGTTCATCTTGTGATTGTGGATCTTGACGTTTGTAATGCTAGAAATAACAAAGGAAAATTATTGAAGAAACTTTTCTTTCAAACCATTTTTGCTCTAAATATGTTTGATTATGATAAATTTACAGCTAATTGTTGCAGCAAGACGTCAATCCCGTCGAGATCGCCTAAAAGTTTTCTATTTTCCGTTGAATCCTGCAGTAAAATTGCTAATATTTCACTTGCATACAACTTGTTCGGGTCAAATGGCATTTTTGCTTTTATTCTTTTTAGAAGCCACTGCATGAGACCTTGTTTCCCAGCATCAACGCACAAATTCGGTCGGTACTCGAAAAAGTTTTCGAAAATGGCTGCGCAAAAAATATATCAATTATTAATGGCGAACGTGTATAAACTCAGTAAACTGTAATCTCACGTTGAAAAGTTGTAGTAAAATGAGTATACCTAATGTATTATGGACCCCCGAACTTTCCTCTTTGATAGTCTCGTCAAGTCTCTCCAAATTTTGTACTAAAAGTGCGCAAACTTGTTGTTCCAATAGGGCAGAGATCAAAACATCAGCACCGTCCATGCTCTCGTACATTACATCAACATCCGTGAGATCTTGCAAAAGATCCACAACCGCCACAGCAATATCTGTATTTTCGTGCGAAAGTAACTCCAACAAAGATGGAACTGCGTTCAGTTCGACCATCATTGGGTACAAGTCAGGATTCGTAANAATCACATGCAATTCTTGTAAAGTTTCGTGTAATTCAACTTCAGACTCCATAAACCTAAAAAATACCAAAAATAATAAATAAAGATCATAAAATTAAACAGCCAAGTAACCATAATAAATAATAATCAAGTCAGTTACTTTTCAGGATTATCAGGAAATTTCACTCTCATCTCCTGATTTCTCAGAGATCGTTTTTCGAACAACAGCACAATTCTTTTTAACGTAGATTCATCAAGTGCTTCAACTTCAGCGGCTTCTGTCTCAACATATTTCAGAATGTCCTCCTTTTCTTTATCAGTCAACTGAGGCTCCGAAATTTCAGCTTCTGGTTTCGGAGCAGGTAAATCCAGCGGTTTTGGAATGTCATGGCTCCGAACAGGAGTACCTAATTCTCTTGGCGTTGCTCTCTGTCTGGGATGGTACGGAGTTCTGATAACTTTTTTCAGTTTCTTTGGATTCTCCCAGTCCTCTTCATCTTCTTCATCTGGATTTGTTCTTTTTGGTGTGTTTGGAGGCTAAGATGCAAAAAGTTCATCTTGTTAGTTGAAAAAGACATTGTAAACATTACTTTTCTAACCTCATTGAAAATAAAGGTATTGTATATAAATATTAATAATTAATAACTATATAACCACAGTGAATGTCTAAAATCTTGAATTAAAATCAACTGAAAAACAATGATTGAAGTAATTTTTAAAATTAATATCAAATTAGTTGTTTTTATAAAGAACTTACTTTAGTATGACAGAAGTTAACGCCGATGTCCATTTTACAAAGTAATTTGTTCTACAAAATATGATTTGTGTATTGTTGTAAGAAACCAAATAAACTTCTTGTTAGGTGTACAACATTGAATAAGCTTATTCTCGCAGTGAAAAAGGTAAACGATTCTCAACTTCACAATACAAAAACTGACGGCTTTTTGTAGGTTAGATTAAGGTTACTTTGAGCGCCAAATTCAAACATGCTAGAATCGTGCAAGAACTGTGTAATTTTGACGGTGTACCTTTTTTGATAAACACATAACAGAATGTTGAATCAACTTTTTTTAACAGAAATTTTATTTCCAAAATTAGAACTATACCCTTATTTTCTCTTGAATGTACATTAAACATGTTTTATATATACATATAAAAATACACCATACGTGCTTAATATAATATTAATGTTATTACATCAAATTTATACATTAAATATATAAATTTATAATCGTGACAACATTCCTCCAGTTATAGCAATAGTTTCTCCGGTCATATAAGATGAATCGTTACTAGCCAAATATGCAGCAGCACCTGCAATCTCTTCTGGTTCTCCAATTCGTTTCATTAATACTTTGTTCATAACTATTTCCGTAGCAGCTTCACTCTCAGTGATCTAAAAATTCGAGATACGATTGTTGCAATGAAAAATAATAATAAACCGATGATACAGTTTAATTTAGCCACTATGCTTAAAAGACTTAATCCCGGTGGCCTATAAATTAAAATATAATATTTCTAGAAATCAAAGTTTAATTACCGTTGAAGAGAATTTTGTACGAATAAGTCCAGGTGCGATACAATTGACTCTGATTTTGTCCATAGCGAGTTCACTTGCAGCAACCTTGCACAATCCTAAGAGTGCAGTTTTGCTCACTGAATATGGTCCCAGCATCTTTTTCAAAACAGTTAATAATTAATATTCAAAAATACAATATTATAAAACAAAATGAATTTGCGCAATACTGACTTCCTGGGGTTGAAATCCTGCAATTGAAGATATTAATATAATCGATGGATGTTTGCTTTGTCTGAGAAGCGGCAATGCATCTTTCATAAGAAGAAAACTGCATTTCACATTGATATCAAATATTTTATCCCAAGCTTCTGCGGAAGTTTCGAACATTGGTCCAAATGTTGGATTCACCGCTGCATTTGAAACGAGAATATCCAATCCTCCAAATTCAGCTTTGACCTGTAAAATGTGATTGACGAATCTTTTCAAAAGTAATATTAAAAATGCATCATAGTATTGATCGAAAAATGCACTATGAATTGCATATAGATAAAAAGAATATGAACCTCTTCGAACAATCTCTTTCTATCCTCTTCCTTTCCAACATGACAAACTGTACCATTAACAAAGAGTTTTTCAGCAGCGAGTTTATTCATCGCTTCCTTGACATTGCTTTCACGTCGGCTACTTATCATGACCCTTGCACCTTCTTGTGCAAATCGCTTTGCAATGGCATAACCAATCCTGAAAAAACAATTAAAGAATATAATTAAAACACAAAATAAGATTTATTTTCGCGTTAATTAATTTTGTTTGAAGTTCAAAATTGAAAATTGTTTATTCACCCCTGAGTGGATGCGGTTACCACTGCAACTTTGCCGTGCAAATTCCCATGTCCCCCAATTGGAGTGGTTGAAAGTTTTCGGAATGATGTTTCCATCGCTGTTCGTAACATAATGAAAATTGTATGTTCACCTTTAATCGCAGTTTCAAAGATCGAGGATAATTTTCCGCTTTATAATGACATACAAATCATAACAAAAAACTGGTTACACCACACGAAGCTTATTTCTTCTGGAACCTCCACACACTCAAATTAAACTGAACGTATCCTCAATTCAAATGTGATGCGAAGCTGATCTCTTATCATACATCAATTTTTCATACTGATTAATTATAAAGTACTATTTATTATATTTTTTATTCTGTTATCTAATTGAAAATGAAACCTGATTAATTTTTGCAAAGGAAAAAAAAAATTACAACTGTGGTAGCTTATTGATCACAATATTTTTCCAACCTTTAAACTCTTATTCATTATTCATTAATTAGCTGATTGCTGTATCATCGAATAATTGTCAATGACTTTTAAAAAGGAGTCGAAAAATTATCATCATGAAAAATTATGATAAGATAAGATGAATGTTTTATACAAAAATAGTGGAAATGTTTTCTGAATGAAAATTTGAATACATCAACAATCATATTGTATAAAATTTTATTCTCGTTTATTTACAAAATGAATCCAAGTGATTAATTATTAAATCTTGTGACTGATGAAAAAAATGTATACTCACATTTTTGTATTTTATCAAGTGCAATCATTTTGACACCTCATGTGACGATAAGCGTTCTACTTCAAAGTTTATTATGAACTGGACGCAAAGCAAATCAAAACGTGAACTTTGTGTTTGAATGAAATGAACAACGAAGTGTATGAGTTGTGCGAAACGAATATTTATCACTTGTTTGTCTTCTATAATTGAAATATTTAAACAATTTACAAATTTATATTAACAATATTTTTCATAAAATTAGTAACACATTTTTTTCAGAAATTTTGTATAATTCACCGGTGAACATCGACGATGAGTTGTTTCAAGTAATTCGACCACCAGGAGATCAGACTGGCGGCATAATTTTTTTTATTCGCAGAGTCATGACATATAAGGTCCACTTTTTCAAGTACACCTGCAGCAGACTTGTTATGGTTTGTCTTAGTAGCACGCTGTCTATTATCACCACAAGTGTGACAAACAGCAAAGCCTTCATAATAAACGTGGTAGGTTTATAGTACCACCAATGTCGAAACGAGTGAAATAAAAACGTAGACAGATCACAGAGAAGGTGTCCCGTTTCCTTGACGGTCCAGTTATGGTATTTAATCCTGTGGAAAGTCCTCATCGCGGCACATTTTTTGACCTCTTTCAAAGTTGCAACTGCCATTTCATCGGTATGAAGTTTTATTCCGATTTAAAATAGCCCAGCATGGTTCCTGAAAATTGAATTTTTGTGCAGCGGTGTTTAATTTTGAGGAACGTTTGGCTTTTATGAATGTGATTTTGCAAATTCCATACTGACCTGATTATTGAACCAACTGACGTCTCACATTTTTGATTTGCAAATTGGAGCGTGCGTTCGAACGCTGGAACGATCAGTAATAACTGACGTGTACCATAATGTGTCAGAACCAGTGGCCGTTTATACAAAGGTTAAAAATAAAACTGATTTTGAGGAATTAAAAATAAAGCCCGATTTCAAAGTTCCAATCCAGCCGCATAAAACGGCACGTCCGTTGCACAACATCCACCCTCGGCGGATTTTAAAAATAAAAAAAAATCAGAACATTGTAATCTTATCTCTCGTGGAGAATAAAATAAACGGAAACGTTTATTACAAAATACAATTTTTTTCTTTTATTAGTAAAACAATAAAAATAGATGGCAATCTTTTGACATTTTTTTGTTCATAATTACATCGTGTTGCAAGCATCGACTTTGTTATGGGGTGCATGATACTGTATAATGATACGATGTATAAATTGTCACAATCATCGTCTCATCGCTTGTAAAATTAACAGCACATACAAGCAGTCATCAAAGCGACAATCTCAGGGAATGCATACTTGAAAAAAAAAAAGAAAAATTATAACAAGTTGTGGTTACACCAATAGTCTCACCAATAATTGCGATACACCAATAGAAAGTTGAACAAACAAATTGATTTTCAATCAAACACTTCCTATTCACATGGTCAGTCGAATAAATTATATATTCACTATCCAACAATGTTCAAACGTGATTGTAACAGAAAAACATTTGTACTAAAACATTTATGCTTACAAAATAAAGTGGTACACCAAAACCAAGAATTCATACTTCTACAGTGCTAAAACGCTGCAAAAACTATCTGTCCCCGTTGGTCCGTGTGTTTTCAAATCTTAGCGGTCGTCCCATGAACGTCGGGCCCTGTGTCCTGATCGTGGCATTTCGAAATCCTTTCGCTTTGCTTGAGCCATTTTCTTTTTTCTGTTCACAGTACTTAAAAATCCCGTCGCCAGGGCTGAAAAATCCTAATGCCATAATTTTAAACAAGCCTCTATAGGTAAAGAACCATGAGAGAATAGCAACAGCCAAGCCGGCAAGTTTTTCTACAATAGTATGGTAATACAAAATAGTGGATATCAATGAAATATCCCAGAAGATCAACTGTACAGTCATGACGAAGAAGAGGCCTCGCACGTAAGGGCTAAATTTGTCATGGGCTTCTTTGAGAAATTCGAGGTCCTCGTTTGACAAGTTCTTAAGAGTGGTGTTGGTGTTTTCAACAGCGGTGCTGCGGCTGTGTCTTTCCTTCATGATGGTATCTCTGAGATTCTCCCAGCCGATGAAGGCTGCTCCCTCCTCGGCTAAGATGAGGGTTGTATAGATAATGATAAAGGTGTGACCAGAAATGTCAAGGCCGGACCAAAAGTATCCCGCCTTCAAACAACTCGATTTGTTTACGCGAATCGGTGGGTCGGATATACACCTGCCGCTGGCTTCCTCGATGTATCCGAAAATGATCATCCACGACTTCCAAATCAGGGTTGCGATTATAAGCCTATATAGATGCTTGGCAATCAGTGGCTTCTTTCCACAACATGTTATGTATGCCACCAGAGATATCCAGGAACCAGCCACAATCAACAACCAGGCCCAGCCCCATTTGATAAAATACACGTTAAAAAAGTTATCCGAATTAGAAAGATAGGACTTTGGTACAGTCAACAAGTCGGCTATAACGGACCCGAAGAACACAAATGCAAAATAGATACCGATTTTGGTCAGCGTGTCAAAGAGAAGGATTTTCTTGCAAACGTGCAGCAGACCACTCAATAGGATGAATTGAATCGAGTGGGGCTCGCCGGTTGGTTTGGTTCCTCCCCGGTCTTCCTGCACCATACCAGCCGGACGGAAGTTCAATGTTGCTCCGAAATTACTCGAAGTTGCGTGGATTGATCTTCGCTTTCCAGTTGCCATTTTTAGTTCAGTTTTAATGACGAACAGATGTGGACCTCTTTGGTGTCCTCTAATTTAGTCTCATATCTCTGTAAATAAAAATTGTGTTCATGACATTTCATTTAGTTAAAAAATATAGAAAAATATTCATTAACAAAAAGCATGACATAATAAAAGATAACAACAAATAAGAAAAGTAATGTTTTTAATGTTGTTTTGGATAATTCCTTGAATTATTTCTTCAATAATTGAAAATGTAAAGCACGATTAGAAATCAGAGAGTTGACGAGTTAACGTAATTAGCATTCGGAAGGTGACACATTTCTTAATCATTTCTCCCGAATTATATGAAAAAGGTTATATTTTTCACTGTATTTTTTGGATACTAACCTATCTTGTCGGGTGCGAGATGTTTGGTTTAAAAGATTAAAAGTCTTTGGTGTAATTGGCCCAAGTAACATGAAGGTAAATACAGAAGAATTCACTTTTTCCTACAGGTTTTACAAGTCATTTGATCGCTTACACGTAAACATGTATAGCAGACAGCGAAAGTCGTCCCAAGTTGTCGCATTCGGATATAACCTGAACTGTTGTCGTGAAAAAAAACCGGCTACGACCAATGACAACCTCCGGCCCAATGGAATAATCAAATGTCTCTCTCTTAGGAAGCAAACTGATGGTTGTGGAAAGATACACCAAAAAGTACTCGAGTTATCAAAGATCAACGGTCAAACATTCAGGTGATTGAGCTGGAATTAGAATCTCATTAAAAATAATGTATTTTGTTGAAAAGAAATCATTCATAAAAGTGTTTTGCAACCAAACAAAACGGCATTGATCTGTTTAACAAAATGTAAATGTGATTAAGTTTGTTTCCCTTGGTTACTTTTAGTTACGTATCACGGCTAACTTGACAGTTTCAATTTTGAGGTTAGTTTGATGTAAACAAATAAATAAACACTGCAACTGTCAAACAACACAGAGTTTTTATTGTTGTATTTTATTTTTATCATTTAATGAGTAGTTTAATATTTATGTTTTTATTATTTTAATTTTGTTTTTAATTTTTATTTACAGATTTTAATAAAAAAATTATAACCAATAAAAACATCCAAAATGTCAAAAGTTGGATCAAACAGTGCAGCTGGTTGCAGTCACATAATGTCTCCAAAGTCGACACCGAAGAAAAAAGTACAAAAAAGTTCAAAAGGTGGTGTCAAAGGAGGCGGTAGAGATAGTGGAACCAGCAGTGAAGAAGAACGATGGCTGGATGCGATAGAATCGGGGAAATTAGAGGAGGTAATTTATAAACCATCTTGTATTCAGAGTAGAATTAACATATTAGAATAATTTAATATAAAAATGATTACTTTAGGTGGATGACGAGCTGAAAAAAATCAAACCAAAAGATCCAAAATTGATGACTGCTCGGCAAAGAGCAATGTTTGAACGTAAAACAGATATGGAACCAAATCCAGGTGTAGAACAACTGATGTCGTTACCTACAGGATACAAGGAAAAAGTCATGACTGCCGAAGCTATTCAAAAAGCTGCTCTCAAATCACTGAAACGAAAACAACTTGCTGATGAAAAAAGAGAGAAAGACAAAGTAAGAAAAAAGAAGACAAACAATATTTTTCAAAACCTAACAAATTTATTTTAAGTATTATAACGAAAAATGTTTTTAGAAAAAAACTATGGAAAGACTTTTGAAAAAGCAAGAATCTAAAGCGTCAAAAATAGTGAGCAGGGGAAGATTGTCAAAACGGTTGGTCCCATTCGTAACGTATCGTCTGACAACTGAAGGCAGTACGATATCATTACCTCCAGGAGAAGAATTTCCATTGAAACGAAGTATTGTGTAAGTTGAATTCATTAAATATAAAAATATGGATCTGTATACAAGGAACGAAGATTTATATCGTTTATTTTTGCAGAAGTGACCCAGCTCCGAAAATCGTCTGCGGTGTAGTATCGTGTGGTCGTCCAAAAAAGTATACCTGTTCTACAACCGGTATTCCTCTCTGCTCATTGGAGTGTTACAAAATAAATATGGCCATGGAAGTTACATAAGATATGAATGAATGATTTTTGTATATTGTTTGTATTATAGATTATACGTTACGATTAAGATTGAAAGGATAAAATACTTTGATTACAAACCCAATTCCAAATATATGCAGCGATTTATTCAGTTCGATACAAAAATTGTTGATAAATAAATTAATTTCCTTTTCTCAATATAATTTGATGACCATCTCGGATCTTATCCTAAGTTATTGTTTCATTCTTGAAGCGTAATTTGTTGCTGCGTTTTTAGCAGCCGCAGCTCTCCTCAGACCTGTTTGCATTGCACTAGTGGTTTTAGTCTTGGTGGTCGTTGCCGTGCTTTTGGAAACCAGGTTGGGATTATTATTTTCATTAGCTACTGTGGCTTTCGTTGTAATAGCAGCGTTACCATTGTCACTTGGTTTGTTATTGAAAAGTGCCATACGATCAAGCGGGGTACTTGTACTTGAGATAAGGCCTCTACTTGCAAAGTGCGAGGTGCCATTTGTTGTTGGCAGAGTGTTTGGTAACGAAGTCGTTTGCAGACGACTCGTTGAATCAGGATTTAGATAAGGATTCGTTTTAGACATGAAGTCTGACGGACCGGTTTGGTGAAGGAAATTTGAGGAGGGTGTGTTACTGAGATACTTATTTGTCACACGTTGAAGACCCAACTGAATGGAAGATAGCGGTGCCTTTGCTGATGTAGATGTTACATTGTGCAACGGAATGTGGTTCTCTGTTAATCGTCGATTCAGCCAACTTATCACTGAAAACAATAAAAATTATTATTACTCGATGAAATGAATAAATGAAAAAAAAATAAATGAAACAAATAATCACCGTTATCATTATTTTTTATCATCTTTTCTTTTTCTTCAATTTCTGATTTCAAACTATTGATTGATTCTTTAGCATTTTCGAGTTGTTCTTTCATCTCTTGGTAGCTCTTGGTTTGCGACTCAACTTTCGTTTCCAAAACTCCAATTTCTTTTTGTTTCGCATCCAGCAATTTTTCCTGTTCCAGAGCTATGCTTGTCCTCAACTTTAATTTCGACTTGGTCGATGTCAACTCGTTTTGCAGTTTAGATAGAATTTCATTAGCTTTCATCAGCTCGTCACTTAGACCATTGATACTCGTATGTTTCTTCTGCAGTTGATATTCTTTTTCTGCCAACAAATCCTCCAGATGTTGTTTCTGTTCCTTCGCATCGTTTAACATCTCGCTGTGTTTGGTTATTAGGATTGTCTTGTCTTTGAGCTCCTGCTCCAGCACTGCCACTCTTGTTCGCAATGAGTTCACAGCTTTGTCCCTGTCATGATACTCAGCGTCTAGTTTCGAATGTTGTTTTCGCACTTGCGACAATTCCCTCTGTGTGACGTTCAAATCTTGCTCAAGGCTTTGAATTCGTTTACTTTGTTCAGAATTTGTTGTCTCCAGCAACATCAATTTTTCTTTCAGGGTACCATTTTGTAATCGCAGGTCACTGACTTCTCCGCGTAACTCTTTTACTGTTTCCTTGTGTTTTTGCTCTAAATACAACTTCTCTTTTTCAGTCTCATGTTGCCACTCCATCTTCGCTTGCGTTAACCTAAAATGTTACAAATTTGTTTTACAAATTCAAAAATATTTCCCTCTAATTTGATTATCACAAAATTTTACCTTTCATGTTCAATGTTAGTTTGTTGTTGTAAACTCATGTGAAACTGTGTCTTCTCAGTGACGTACTTGTGTTCAAGTTGTTCCAAATCCTTGGACTTAATTTCGAGCATCGATGTGAGATCTTTAATTCTGTCTTCTAAATTTGATATCTCCCTATCTTTCTGTCCAGCAGATTCTTTCAGCTGTTTTATCTTTAGAGCCATGTGTGTTTTCACATCGACATCCTTGGCAGCCGAAATAATTAAACTCAAATGACACAGATGCTTGAAGTTGTTTGTCTCAACTAACTTGAAATTCCAACTTCCTGACTCTTCTGTTAATAATAGTAAAAATTTCGGTGTCTTTGACATGTTAAGAGCGCTTGGCACTTGACATTGCTCAAGTAAATGAATCAATTGTGTAGCAAAATTCTCAAAGTCCACGAGCAATCCTTGTTGGCTTTTCAGCATCTTGAAATCGTCCTCAGTTATGAAAAGGGAATAGAGAAAACATGGATCTTGGTCGTCTGATAATATTACACATAAACTCTAAAAAACAAACACAAATCAATAAAATGAAAACAAATAAAAATGATGAATGAAATATCTAAGTTTATACAGTTTTTGTTCTAAAATCAAGATGATGATGTACCAAAACAATTTATTACATCGATTATGTTAAGTAAATTTTTTTTTTGTAAATTTGTAATGTTGTTTTACCTTTCTGCATACAGGACTTATTCCAGCATGAACTTCGACATTGACCCGAAGATCAGTTTGTCGTTCTTCTTTGAATTCGGGTTTAATATAAACCCTTTGCACTTTTGTATACAGAACCTCGACATTGTTTAAATGTAATCCAGAATCGTTGTTTAAAACGTTACCGGTATTGAAATAATTCATCATCATTGTTTATCACCACGTTATTCACAAACCAATCTTCAAAAACTATTCCAGAAAATCATCATCTGTCATAAAGTCGAGAGACAACCCCTTTCGGAAGTAATTCAAGTTAAAAGAATTATAAACTACTATTTTATTTCAAAGGTACAAATTTTTTGTTGTGGGTAAACAGTTTACAAACGTGAAGTTAGCTAGAGAGCACACCAGCACCATCTAACGGAAGCCGCATGAACTCAAACAATTTATTCACAACAAAGATGTCGTTTCAATCGCCGCTATTTTCACACACTAACACATCTGAACGCATCTTCTTCGTTCTTCTTAATTTTGTTATTCAATGATTTAACTGCAACATGCAGTTTTGAGAAGAGTAGGAGAGTATATATTTCATACAATTAATATTTTGAAGTTTATAAACAGAATTACGGAAGAATAAAATAAAGAAAAGAAAGAAGAAAGAGGACGGTGCATTTTTTAACACAACAAATCCTTGACATGTAACCCTAATAACTGTTTCAAACGAAAGCCCGGTGACGTCAATGAGAAGATCCAAGGAGCTGCGCGAAACCAAGTTTGGCTGTAACAAAAGCTTCAGAGTCGCTGTGCGCGCCAATTGTTTATAGGAATAGGACATGTTTTGCTAGCGATGCAGTCAGCGCGTCCAAGCCATGTGCATAACAAAGTGGGACGCGCGATGAACCATTAATTATGCTTCCCTCTACAGGTTACTTCAAAGCCATCGCTTGCCCGTTTTATGAGGGAGGATCTTGCGATAGACCTTACTGTCATTTCAAACATGCACGCCGAGGTGATTATTTTCATTTTGACACAATTCATTATCTTTTGCTTTTTCCGCACAAAAGAACAAACAAAAACAATTTGTTTTTGACATTAAAGAGGTTAAGTTTTACTTTTTCGAATAACTTAATTTTATTTAAAAATGCGTTAATTTCATTATAAATTTGTTTACAATATGTAACTAATGTATTTTATTTATCGGAAAAAATTAAGATAAGCTTAATGAATTGTTTTCATTTTTAAATTGATTTTTTTTCTTAGAAAGAAAAGAAAACAATGGTAAAAACCATTAAAGAAGTAAAAGTATATTTCTGTTTTTTCCGTTATATTTTCATTTTATTTGTTCATTAACTTGTAGCTGGAATTTCAGAAGAAGCGCCAATTGTGCTTGCTTCATCTGCAGCTACAGAAGTTATTGAGAAAGCTTCAAAGACAGCTGGCTCAGCGGCTGGCTGTGATACAGCCGGCGATGCCACAAACACTTTATCCCAGCTAGTTTCGGAAGCGGTCAAAAAAGTTTTGGCAGAACAACAGGTGATAGATAAAGAGGAGATTTCACAGAACATCGTGTCGAAGGTTGTCGAACAGCTGAAGCCAACATTAGCTGGGTCGTTGCAATCTAATTCCGTACCTGTGGAAACCCCTGTGCTGCCCAAACCAGTTGTCAATTCGTCTGCCTGCACGTACAATCCAACACCGATTTCTGAATTGAAAAAACGACATATTTCCATTCCTATTTACAATCCTGTGAGGGAAAGCAAAGTTACTGTCAAAAGAAAAGGTATAGTTTAGTTAAATTTATGTTTTTACTCGTACTAGTATGATTTAGAAACTATTTTTTATCATCATAATTTCATGATGGTTATTTTGATTTCACCATTATAAGCTATCAGTTATTCGCAAAGAACTGAAGTAAAAGTTTTGTAAAATTTAAAATTAAAAGACAGATCAGAATAAAAAGATAATCGTAGATTAAATTCATTTTCAGGATCACCAGATGAAAGAAACAGATCATGGCACTCAATTTTGATGAAAAATGATGACAGCGATGAATCAACGTACAAACCAACGCCTGTGTCTAGTAACAACGATCCAATTCCAGGATATGTCCCAACGGCAAAATCATCAACGGTATCCACACCGGTGACATACGATCCTAGCGCCATTGAAGCTTATGCTCCAAAATACGAAGGAAATTTATTACCCGAACCGAAAAAACGTACGAGAGGAGTATGTGCCGAAGAAAGTTAAAACGACCCTGAGCACTGAAACTCATGATCACTATGACATGGACGTAACGAATCAGGATTCAAGTTCTCAGGATTTCATGGATATTGAGCCAAGATTTTCAGAAGACGAAGAGGATGATAAATTGAAACAAAATGATAAAGAGGATAAAGAGGAGAACAAACAAAAGTTGACTCAGGAAAAAGAAAACAGGGATTTAAAACAGACAGATAAAGCTGACAGTAAAAGCAGTAGTAGCAGTAGTAAAAAAAGTTCAGAGAGCGAAAAAAAGTCGAGAACAGAAGACCAGGTGAATGGTAGCAAACATAGAAAAGAAGATAACAAGGACTCGAAGAAAAAAGAGGAAAGAAAACATACCAGTAAACATGATGACAAAACGAAACATTCATCGAGAAGTAGTAGCAAACATTCATCTTCGTCCAGGGACTCAAAAAAGAAGGATAGCAGGGATAAGGAGAGGAGGGATAAAGATAAGGATAGGGATAAGAAAGATAGTTCAAGACACGATTCTCATAAAAGCAAGAAATCATACAAATCGGATAAAGAATCGAGTGACAAACATAAGAAGAACAGTTCCTCTCCACGAGATGATAAGAAAAGGAGCTCGTCTAGTAAACACAGTGACAAATCCAGCAGAAGTTCTAAAAGAGACAAAAGTTCATCAAAATCGAGTTCCAGTTCGAGTAAAAAGGAAAACGAAATTGATGAGCGATTGTATTTATCCGAGAAGGATCTCTTTGATGATTCTGATGTTGATGTCGAAGAGGAATGTTATAAAATTTTTCAGGTAAGTTCATCTTCATTTGAAATTTTACTATTTTGAAGATTAATATAATTAAAGGGTTCATGATATGTTTAGGAATACGAAGAATCGGACCAACCTAAACCCTCGAAAGTTTCTCTTTACCAAGGTAAAACGGAAGAGAAGGAAGATGAAGAAATTGGGAAGAAGCGAGTAGCCCACGCTTCGGCAGAATCCAGTATTGTTCGAAAACCTGGCCCTAGTCAACCGATTAAAAGGCAACCCAATCCTCAACAAAAGCTGTACGAAAGATGGCGGTTGATGAAAGAGGCTGCTGCGGAAAAAGCAAAAGCTGCCGCTTCTACTGAAAGCCAAAGCGTTCCTTCCACCGATAAACCAACTACGATTCCAAGATTACCCTTGCCAAAGTCTAGTTTGTTGTCTCATCCAAAGGATAGTCATGTGTTCAATGGAAACGGCAAAGTACGAATTGCTCACGTTCCTTTGGCAATGTCTCTAGCTTTGGCTAAGAAACCTGTGTTGGAAAAACCTAAAGAACCAGAACTGAAAACTCCAGCGCAAACAAGCAAAGACAAGCCGAGAATCGCTCATGTTCCACAAATTGTAAGGACATTTTTAAAATACATCTCATTAATAAACATAATTTTATTATTTTAAACAAAACTAATTTGAAAACGAATAACATATTCATAATTTGAAAACGTTGAAATACGAGTGTGCTTGATTGAAATTTCAAATGTTAGAAACACATTGAACTTCACTTGTGTTAGTATTTATATATATTTCAGAAGTAAACAACTAGTCAAGTTCGGAGTTATTTTGAATCAGTATTAACCGACCATCCATGAAGTGTAAATAGTCCCAAGATGTGCTTATTTATTAATAGTTTAATAATTCCATAACGTGCCTAATTTTATTCGAAAATTGGTGAAAAATCAAACATTATTTAATGACAATAATTTATTCCTTGATATAAGTAATTTAATTTAATTTATTATTTTGACAATGTGTGACTACGCTCCATTTTATACCACTTACTACACGGCGTATTACTACCCGGTAAAGAAACAACAATTTATTTCACAAACACAATATAAAGTTACTTAACACTTTGTACATTCATTTTAGGTTCCTCAGTTGATTCGACCAGAACCACTTGAAGCCTCGACACAAAAATTCTCCCTTAACGTACGACAGTTTTACATCAACATGATGCATGACGTTTGCATTCAAATCTACACGAACGGAGAAGATGCTGCGCAACGAGCTTTGTCCGAAGAGTTGACCTGTCACGAGCGTTGCAAAGCTTTGAATGTGTACAGGAATTCTTGCATGCTTGCAGTTCATCGATTAAAGAAAGAACTTGAGCAGGACAAAACAGATGATATTTCAGTTGCGTCAGTCAGTAGATTGATATCGCACGAGGCTGTTCTTGCAGGCAAATCGAAAGGCTCTTGGAGTGTTATGAAGCCTAAGAAGATCGTAACCAATTTCAAGGGTCCAGCCTTGTATAATAAGCTGACCAAGTGGATTTTGTATGAGCAACAGTTAAAGGACAACGGTTACCCCAGGCCACATCCTGATGGACAGAAGGTTAATTGGAAATTGGTTAATGAACAAAAAAAAAAAATTTAATTTAAGTGAAAATAAAGTAATTTTTCATGTCATAAATTTTCACAGGGTCATGCAAAAGTTTACGTGATAGACACTCGTAGTCACTCAAAGCAATCCAAAGTTCCGAACGAGAGAACGTGTGTACGTTGTGGAGAGAATTATATGGTTAATAAGAAAGGCCTTGCTGTCAGGCAACAAAATTGTATATACCATTGGGGAAGAAAGTTTACAGTGCGAGGAGAGGGTCGGTATAGCTGTTGTCAACAATATGGTTCTGCCTCTGGGTGCAGTGACGCTGCTACACACGTCTGGGATTATGTAGATTACGAAAATTTACGAGGCTATGTTAAAACTTTACCTAAAGGTAAATTTGAATACAAAAAATAGTTCATTCAAGGCAAAATCACAATTTTCGTTATTGGAAATAATATTGTTCTTTTTGGTTTCCAGATATTCCTGATGAAGACCAAGGTGTATTTTCTCTTGATTGTGAAATGAGTTATACAACGCAAGGATTAGAATTAACAAGAGTGACGGTTATAAATGAAG
Organism: Trissolcus basalis; assembly: GCA_025266255.1. Lineage (NCBI taxonomy): Eukaryota > Metazoa > Arthropoda > Insecta > Hymenoptera > Scelionidae > Trissolcus > Trissolcus basalis. Next base: position 44,292 of record JAAMPD010000090.1, read on the forward strand.
ACTGTCAAGTGGTGTATGAGACTTTAGTAAGACCTGAGAATCCAATAATTGATTATAACACGAGGTAATAATTTATAAAAAAAAATTTTCTTCAACTTTAGATCATTTGTTACCATTCACTATAAATTGTCTTTGTACAGGTTTTCGGGTATCACAGCAGAAGCTATGAAAGACGTTACGACAACCATTTTTGATGTACAGGCAACTTTGTTAACAATGTTCTCGTCCAAAACTATTCTAGTAGGCCACAGTCTGGAGAGTGACTTCAAAGCTCTAAAATTAATCCATGACACAGTTGTTGATACTAGCATCATGTTTCCACACAGGAATGGTCCTCCACATAAAAGAGCATTGAAAAATCTTTGCTCTGAATATTTGAGAAAAATAATTCAAAACGATGGTAATTTGGAAAAATTACCGAAACAATTTATTTACACTATAATCAAGTCGATTGAACTAACTAAATGTTTTGTTTCAGTTGGAGGACATGATAGCAATGAAGACGCTGTTGCCTGCATGGAATTAGTATTATGGAAAGTTAAAGAAGAAGCCAAGTTACAATAATGCAACAATATGTCAAAGCCTATACAAAAGGAATAACATGGAACTTTTGTTATTTGTCTGTTATGTGTCTGCAATCTACTATCAAGTTATGAAGTGGATGCTCTGTAAAAAATTGTAAAATATACACATTTGCAATAGATTAATTCACGACATGATCACGTCATCATCATCATGACTTTCTAACAACCATTCGTTTGTTTTATTTAATAATTTAATCGTTTCTGATCGTTTTTCAAGTAGCGTTTATTGTATGTAGTCACTAAGATCGTTCACAGAATTTTTCGTTCGCCAAAATACAGTACTGTTTCAATTATTTAATTTCACGTCCGATAATGTACAAATGTTATCTATCATGTTGAATCACTAAAATATCAGTTCATCACGCAAATAGTAGAACAATCAGGTTAATCAAATATGTATGTTTTATTATTTGGTTGACCAAAGATAGATGTCAAATATTTTTTATACAAATGTTTATACGAGATACTTTATTACTTCTAGCAACAATAATCAAAACACTCGTTATTACTTTATTTAAAGCGAATTAATAAGTATTTACGAGGACTACAAAGAGTGAACATTTGTCAACTGCGAAAAAATGTTGGCAATCAGGAAAAACTGAAACATAACCGTAAATGTTCTGATAATTTGTATCTAAGTTCAGAGAAAAATCAAAATTTATTTGGTAATTTATGATTGGTAATGAAAGAAAGCTCTGACATGAACAAAGAGCATTGTGTTAAAATTATTGAATAAACTAATGAACTGAAATCAACGTGCTACAAGGGAAACTGTAGACGATAAGTTTAGGCTTATTAAATTCTAAGAATATAATAAGATTGAACAGTACTTTGTTTTTTTATACTATATTTTATTTTATCCTTACTCCTTTATGTTATAATAGATACACATATCTTTAAAATATACAGTTTTTTATAAAAAAATAAATATCACATTTTTTATACCTATAGTCTTCTATTAGACAACGACAAAAATATGTGTATCTTATTATTTTCAATATTATTTCATTTATTTTATATTTCATTTAAAAAATTAATTATTTAGTAGGCTTAATTTCGTATTCATATACTTAGAATTTTATATGTTACAACAAACTTCAACATATTCAGCTTAACATTTTTTCACATATTTATCAAATTCAATATTCTATAAAATACTTGATTACTTTATATAAAAGACGACCTATCGTTTTTTACGGTTTGTTATCCTTTTGTCAATAAGGCTTTTGAATGCTTTATAAACGTCAATCCTTGTGCTAAAAATGTGTTTATACGAAGTCCAAAGAATGATGCGAATCATCGATTTAAATTTACGTGATTCATCTGAAAACAACATTTTTATCAAACAAAAATTCAGAGTAAATTTAGTTTCTCTCTAATCAAACATTTCAAATTTTCACCTCCTCTCATTGCCACAATTCTTTTTTGGATGTTGAAATTCGACCTTGCTATGATATATCCTAGTTTTTTCACTAATTCTGCCGTCAGTTTTGGAAATATGCTCAGCAAGAGGAGGCATCGCTTCGCTTGGAAATAACCGATTTTTCCCAAAGTACAGAGCAATGTTTCATCCGAGATGTGTGCTGACAAATTCAATCGAGTTAGTTTCAACGACGAGTAATTCAACAGTCGCTTTTTGAAAAATCTGAAATAATTTAAATTGTTCAAGTTTTATTAATTCCTATTTTTTTGATAGAAAATATATTTGGATTATTTCACCTACATCACATTGTTGGAATGATGATGGTTAGTCAAATTTGTGGTATACCGTGGCGATTCAACGTATACCGGCTGCGTTTCAAGTGTCTGGCTATCAATCAAAGTGTTGAGATACTTGATATTACTTTTATTCAGCTCCATAGTTTTTGGATCGAAGTTCGTTTGTGTCTTGAGTTTACTAAATTTACACTTGTACTCAGGGACACCTTTTTGAAGAAGCTCTAAAAACCTATAAATAATATTATTTGTTTGAATGTTTACACGAAGAATTAAAAAAATTGTTTAAAACCAATTGTTATTTACGCTTTAGCTGTTCTTGCATCGTCAGTGACATAGAGATAGTCATCTGCATATTTGAACAACATGCCTTTTTCTTGAAAAGAGCTCATGAATTTTTGGGTCATTGCCAAGTAGTAGATGTCGCTCAAAATCGATGACAAGCAGCCACCCTGGATGATTCCTTTCCATAATTGATAACTTTTATTCCCATATGCAAACTGTTAGAATATAAAATATTTTTCAATTTACAATTACAATTAAATTATTGGACATAATAAAAAATTTTCGGTTAATTACTCTTTGCTTGAAGATGTAATCGCTCACTTGGTTTAAAATTGTTTCGAGAGATATCGACAAAAAAGATGTTTCTATGTTATACTTAACAGAATTTTTGGGAGGAACCAAATTCTTATCTGAAAACCACTGTTTTGACCGTCCATTTAAATTCAGGTACTTTGCTAGCGACAGTTTCCATGGCAGACCTCTGCACAATCTCACCAACTCTTTCCACAAGAGCTCTGAGAACAAAAACATAAAACATAATTTTTCTAATTAAACTAGATTTTGCATATATTTCAATAATTTTCATGATTAAAATAATACTTTGATTAATGGATCCAAAAGCATCTTTTATATCAGTTTTTATGAAATACAACTGTTTTTTGGTACCAAACTTTGAAGTTCCGTTTTGAACGGTGATCCAAATTTCTTGAAAATCGCAGTCATACAATGTTTTAAATTTTGTTAGGGACAGTTGATGCAAAAACATATTGATTATCTTGAAACGACTTTTATCAGATTTTGTATACCTACAAAGTTCAAATAAAATAAAATTCAATATGTATTGATATATAGAATTAATATAGAAAATGAATATAAATTTGGCAATTACATATTATGAACGATTGGTCGCAGTTGATTTGTCGGCTTGGCATGAAAGTACATCCTACTTCCCGCCTGGGAATTAATTAGTTGAACGTGAACTCTTTTGAAGTTTTCTTTCTTTGCGTTTCGCCAATCACAGTGCCTTATAAATACAAGTTTTGAAGAACCAACGTAAGCTTCAGTGACATAGAAAAAATTCTTGATAACATTATCAACGTACTCCAAGAAAAGCCATTTGAAAAATTTCAGTAAGAACATCTTTTTGATTTGTAGATCTTCAATTCCGGATAACCATCCTATTGACATCTAAAGAAAATTGTCAAATTATCAAAATTGAAACACTTGAAACACAAAGTTTTTTATTTTCTTTTTGTTACACACGTTCATGCGGTCAATGAGTTTCTCCAAGTGATAAGTTTCTCCTTTCGCTAAGTTCAAATAATGTTGAATCGCTTTGATGAAACGTTGCCGGTTGTTTGAAGTTCCAAACACTTCCACAGGAAAAACTTTTATTACAACTCCGTGGAAATATTCTTTCATCTTACGATTAGGGATTTTTATGTTTTTATCACCGGGATCTCTGATGTGCTTGGTGTGCATGAAGTACGAACACCTATTATGATTGCTTTTTATTTTCTCAAAAATGGGAGAAAGATTTTTGACAATCGAATCTTGTAAGAGAGGATCATAACTGAAATCCCAGGTTGCTCCAATATCATATCCAATTATTGTTCCAATGATATAATCAACTGAATCAGCCAAAATTTCTTCTTTCTTGTGACACTCACGAAACCTTTTCTCATTATGAATAATACTGAACGTTATACTAATTTTATCCATATCGACATCTTTTCCTAAAATATTTAATTACATACTATGTAAAATTATTGAACAAAATTTCTATCAACAAAATTTTTGAATAAATATTATAGTAAAAGTACTTGATTGTTTTTGTCTGTTCGAGGCTTTGTTTTTATTTTGAAATTGTGAAATGTCAAAGTTTGTTATTAAACATATAAAAATGTCATATATTACCTTGTTTAAATTAAATGATGTTTTTCGTCATTTCTATTAAACGGTAACTCTTTCTTAAAATGTAAACTTTTTATTTCAGTTATTTTGCATTTACCTTTCAGGTATAGGACGAACAGGTTCAAACATGTAAGTCTCTTAAATGAGAAATAAGAAGTAAAAGAGAAATCTGAAAAACACTGGAGCGCACCCTGTCTGTTTTGTTTTAAACACATTTGTGTAAAGTTACCAACACTGAAATTGTAATAATCGGACATATAATTATTATATATGTAACAAAATCAAGGAAATCACAAGCAACAATTATTGTCAAATAGTGCTCGTTGAAAAAATGAAAACATTTCCCTAAGAAAACGTCAAGTTATCAATAAAAATGAATTGTACATTGCGTTTAAAAGTGTAGACCAAAGTTTTTGAAGGTTATGGTACCGATAAGCTTTTTGTAGTTTTATTCCGCCGTAAACACATTCAAACAAGAGTGCAACATGGCGGACGCAGCGGCACGTCAATTGCAGTACGAATATAAAGCGGTAAATAAAGAGTTTACTTCTTAATTAACAATTATTCATGATTATTTTCATCTCTGTTAAATTAATTTAACGTAACTTTACTTAAACTTTTTCGTATTGTTACGTATTTCGCTGTCAAAACATATTTTGATTATCATAACCTCAAAATCACGTTCTTGTTTATTGAGTCACAACTATATTGAACAAATTAATAAACATTAATTTCTTTTGGAGCATTCATCAGTTTCCATTAATCGTTTTGAATTAATCTTTTTCAGAATTCGAATCTTGTTTTACAAGCTGATGTTCGTTTGATCGAACGACGAAGCAGAGATGAAGCCACAGGAGAAGTATTGTCCCTTGTTGGGCGGCTGGACAACACTCGTATGGGAGAAAGATACATGCGAACAAAACCCAAAACAGTGGATGAACCAAAAGCAAAGAAGTAAGTACACTTTGCTCCCTGTTCTTTTCTTAATTACATTTATTAAATGTGGACTTTTTTGTTTTGATTTTGTAGGCAAAAACAAAAGCGGGATGAGCCTGAGTACGACATGAGTAGAATGAAGGGAGTGAGTGTACTTTCAGATGAAGTTGACGAGCTAATTGGAATAGTTTATCGGCCAAAGACAGCCGAGACAAGACAAACATACTCAGTGATATTGTGTCTGATACAAGAGGCACTTGGCGATCAGCCCAGTAACATTTTATACGCAGCTGCCGACGAGGTACTCGCGGTTTTGAAAAATGACAAATTAAGTGACAAAGAAAAGAAAAAGGAGATTATTCCTTTGCTCGAAGGTATGCCGGAAGAAAGATTTTCCTTGCTCCTCACACTCGGTAAGAAAATTACCGACTATGGCAGTGCCGAGACAAACACAACGAATGATGACACTAAAGATGATTCGAATATCATAAGTATACAGGTTGAAAGTAGTAGTGATGAGGAGGAAGAAGAGTATCCAGAGGAGATGGTACAGAGTGATAAGGAGAGTGATGAGGGAGAGGAGGCTCAGGATGACCGTACTATTCATGCAGAAAATGTAAGTTATTATTTTATTATTATAATTTTTTTTCTATCATATCTCATGAAAAATTTTTAGAAAATAATTAATTATTTTATATTTTTGTAAACAGTTGGCTGGAGGTGAGGAAGCGAAAAAAGAAAAATCTTTACACCCCTTGGACATCGATGCTTATTGGTTACAAAGGAAACTTAGTAAAATTTACAAAGATGCCTTGGTGTCACAAGCCAAAACCGCAGAAGTATTATCAGTCTTAAAAAATGCACCCACTGACAGGGAGTGTGAGAACAAGCTCGTTTTTCATTTGGGATACAGTTGTTTCGATTTCATCAAACAGTTGAAAAAACACAGAAAAATGAGTAAGTGATATCTTTACTTAGTTTATAAGATGAGAGAAAACATTTTAATTATCGACTCATATTAATTTTATTCGTCATTTTCAGTTGCTTACTGCACATTACTTGCATCTTCACAATCTGAGTCTGAAAGACAAGAATTACGAAATAAGATGAACAGTGACCCGGAGCTTGCAAAAATTTTAATTCAGTTGGACACTGGAAAGGGGGACGACGACATGATGGACACCTCAGAATCTAGAACACAGCGAAAACGACGAGAAGACGACGATGATTCAGCAGGACCTGGTGGTCAAGTTCAGGGAAACCGAAATGTCGTTGATCTGAAGAGCCTGATATTCGCTCAAGGTGGTCATTTCATGGCACACAATCGTTGTCAGTTACCGGACGGAAGTTTCCGAAAACAAAGAAAAGGGTAAGTTATTGTTTTCAAAATTTATATTCAAAAAAATTTATACAAAGAATCGAAACATAATCTTATACATCTTTTCATAGGTATGAAGAAGTGCACGTGCCAGCGTTGAAGCAAAAGCCGTTCGGTGAAAACGAGAAACTTGTTCCTGTGGAGTCACTACCGAAGTACGTACAGCCAGTTTTCGAGGGATTTAAAACTTTGAATCGAATCCAAAGTAAACTGCAACACACAGCTCTCGAGAGCGACGAAAATCTGCTTCTTTGTGCCCCTACCGGTGCTGGTAAAACAAACGTGGCTCTGCTTTGTATGATGAGGGAAATTGGAAAGCACATCAACGAAGACGGTACCATAAACGTTGATGATTTCAAGATCATTTATATCGCTCCAATGCGTTCCCTTGTACAGGAAATGGTAGGCAATTTTTCCAAACGACTGGCAAGTTACAATCTGACAGTTTCCGAGTTAACCGGAGATCACCAATTGACGAGAGAACAAATCGCTGCGTCTCAGATAATTGTATGCACTCCGGAAAAATGGGACATTACAACGCGAAAAGGCGGGGAGAAAACGTTCACCTCCCTCGTACGCCTGGTTATCATCGATGAAATTCATCTTTTGCACGACGAGCGTGGTCCTGTTTTTAGAATCTCTGGTTGCAAGAACAATTCGCACGATTGAAACGACCCAAGAAGACATCCGAATCGTTGGCCTCTCAGCTACGTTGCCCAATTACAAAGACGTTGCAACCTTTTTGAGAATCCAACCAGAAACTGGACTCTTCTATTTTGACAACAGTTTCCGTCCAGTCGCTTTGGAGCAGCAGTACATTGGTGTTACTGAGAAGAAGGTGCTAAAAAAGGCAGATGTTTTAGACGAAATTGTCTACGAAAAAACCATGAAGCACGCAGGAAAAAATCAAGTCCTGATTTTCGTTCATTCGAGAAAGGAAACCGGCAAAACTGCTCGGGCTATTAGACGCATGTGTTTAGCGAGGGACAGCTTGGGACAGTTTCTGAGAGAAGGTTCAGCGTCCATGGAAGTATTGAGAACCGAAGCTGAGCAGGTGAAAAACCAGGAATTGAAAGACTTATTACCCTATGGATTTGCTATCCATCACGCTGGAATGACGAGAGTTGACAGAACTTTGGTAGAAGATTTGTTTGCAGATAGACACATTCAGGTATGAATAAAATTTCAACTATAATTAAATTTATCCAAATAATATTATGGTATAAAATATTACGAACAATATGAAACTCATGACTTTAATTTTTCAGGTGCTTGTTTCAACTGCAACTTTGGCCTGGGGTGTGAACTTGCCAGCCCACACGGTTATAATCAAAGAGACCAGAATCTACAATCCAGACAAAGGAGCTTGGGTAGAACTAGGTGCCCTCGACGTGCTCCAAATGTTAGGTCGTGCAGGTCGTCCACAATATGACACGAAGGGAGAAGGTATTTTGATAACCAACCACAGCGAGCTGCAGTACTACATCTCTCTTCTGAATCAACAACTCCCGATCGAGTCGCAGTTCATCAGCAAGTTGCCTGATATGCTGAACGCTGAGATCGTGTTGGGAACCATCCAGAACATCAAAGATGCAGTTACATGGCTTGGCTACACCTACCTTTACGTCAGAATGATGCGCTGTCCAAATCTCTACGGCATCTCCCATGACAAAATGAAAGAAGATCCTCAACTCGAACAACACCGAGCTGATCTGATACACTCGGCTGCAATAACTCTCGAACGCAGCGGCATGATCAAGTACGATAGGAAAACCGGAAGTTTCCAGACAACCGAATTGGGTCGTATTGCTTCACACTACTACTGTACCCACGAGACGATTGCTCTGTACAACAAATTTTTGAAACGCACGTCCAGCGACATTGATTTGTTCAAAATATTCTCCATGTCGAGTGAGTTCCGCAACATCCGGTACAACAAAAATGGCCGTGAGGGATATGAACTTCCTCAGCTTATGGAAAAGGTACCGATCCCTATCAAAGAAGGAATCGAAGATCCTGGAGCAAAAGTTAACGTGCTCCTTCAGACGTACATCTCTCAGTTAAAGTTGGAAGAATTCTCGCTCATGTCCGACATGGTTTACGTTGCCCAGTCTGCTGCTCGTCTCATGCGAGCCATCTTTGAAATCGTGTTGACCCGAGGCTGGGCGCAGCTGGCCGACAAGTGCCTGTCGCTTTGCAAAATGATCGAACGTCGTATGTGGCAGTCGATGTCACCTCTGCGCCAGTTTCGTAAAATGCCGGAGGAGATTGTGCGCAAGATCGAAAAGAAGAACATTCCTTGGGAAAGACTGTACGACTTGGGACCCAACGAGATCGGAGAACTGATCCGAGTGCCAAAACTTGGCAAGACCATTCACAAATACATCCACCAGTTCCCAAAACTAAATTTGACTGCACACATCCAGACAATCACAAGATCTTCATTGAGAGTCGATCTGACAATAACACCAGATTTCATGTGGGACGAGAGGATTCATGGTGCATCCGAAGGTTTTTGGATCCTGGTCGAGGACGTGGATTCCGAGATTATCTTGCACCACGAATTTTTCCTTCTGAAAGCTAAGTATGCCACGGACGCGCACACTGTCAAGTTCTTCGTCCCAATTTTCGATCCGCTGCAGCCTCACTATTTCCTCAGAGTCGTATCCGACAGATGGATCGGTTCAGAATCTCAGCTACCAGTGAGTTTCAGACACATGCTCCTGCCAGAGAAAAATCTGGCTCCAACCGAACTTATCGATCTCGAACCCCTGCCAATCACGGCTCTGCGAAATCCAAAATTCGAGAAGCTCTATGCCGACAAATTTCAGCAACTCAACCCCATCCAGACTCAAGTTTTTAAATTTGTCTGCGACTCGGACGACAACGTTTTCATCGGCGCACCTGCTGGATCCGGCAAGACCACAATCGCAGAGTTTGCAATCTTGAGATTGATGTCGCAGAATCCTGAGGGACGTTGTGTTTACTTGGTGGCCAAGGATCCAATGGCAGAGCTGGTGTACATCGACTGGCTGGTCAAATTCGGCAAGGAACTGGGCAAGAAAGTCGTCCTCCTGACCGGCGACACTGGAACAGACTTGAAACTCCTGGCCAAGGGTCAGATCATAATCACCACAGCTGAAAAGTGGGACGTCCTCTCAAGACGTTGGAAGCAACGTAAAAATGTACAAAACATCCAGTTATTCATCGTTGACGAGCTTCAGTTGATCGGCGATGAGGAGGGACCAGTACTCGAAATTGCGTGTTCCCGAGCCCGTTACATCTCTTCACAGCTCGACAAACCAACACGAATCATCGCACTGTCAGCTTCGCTGGCTGATGCAAAAGATGTCGCTCAGTGGCTCGGCGTGCCGGCAGCAACCACCTTCAACTTCCACCCATCGGTACGTCCGGTACCTCTGGAACTTCACGTCCAGGGCATTAACATCACCCACAATGCCTCTCGCTTGGCCGCCATGTCCAAGCCGGTTTACACAGCCATCGTCAAATACGCTCCAATCAAACCTGTCATTATCTTCGTACCAAACCGTCGACAGGCCCGAGTCACGGCTTACGACATCCTGACCTATGCCACCGGGGAAGGTTTGCCTGGAAAATTCTTCCATGCCGACGAGTCCGACATCACTCCGTTCCTGGACAGAATGACAGACAAAAGTTTGAAAGAAACGCTCTTGCAGGGTGTCGCTTACCTTCACGAGGGTCTCTCAGCCGACGACAGACGGTTGGTTGAACAACTATTCGAAACTGGAGTGATCCAAATTGCAGTAGCAACTAGGGATCTTTGTTGGGGACTGACAATCAGGTCTCACTTGGTTGTCATCATGGACACACAATACTACAACGGCAAGACTCACAGCTACGAAGATTACCCCATCACTGAGGTTCTACAAATGATCGCCCATGCAAACAGGCCACAAGAAGATGACGATGCCAAGTGTGTCTTACTCTGCCAAAGTTCGAAGAAGGACTTCTTCAAGAAGTTCTTAACAGAGCCTCTGCCCGTTGAAAGTCACCTGGATCACAGACTTCACGACCACTTCAACGCAGAGATTGTCACCAAAACAATTGAAAACAAACAAGACGGAGTTGACTACCTGACCTGGACCTTCCTCTACCGTAGACTCACACAGAATCCAAACTACTACGGACTGCAGGGTATCACCCACCGACATCTGTCCGACCACCTTTCAGAGCTCGTCGAGGACACTCTAAACGATTTGATTCAAGCCAAGTGCGTCGCTGTTGAGGACGTTATTGACTGTCAACCACTCAACTTGGGTATGATCGCTGCTTATTACTACATCAACTACGCGACCATTGAGATGTTCAGTCTCTCGCTGAACAATAAAACCAAGATCAGAGGTCTGCTGGACATCATTACCACTGCGGCAGAATACGAGAGCGTGCCAGTGAGACAGAGGGAGGAGAATTTACTAAGATGCCTCGCAGCTCGTTTGCCCCACGCGCCCCAGGATGTGAGGATGGCTGATCCCCACGTCAAGGCCCAGCTTCTTCTGCAGGCTCACTTGTCCAGGATTCAACTTGGACCGGAGTTGCAAAGAGACACAGAACTCGTGCTGAGCAAAGCCATCAGGCTGATCCAGGCCTGCGTGGACGTGCTGAGCTCGTCCGGTTGGCTCACGCCTGCGGTCGCAGCTATGGAACTTGCTCAGATGGTCACCCAGGCCATGTGGTCCAAGGACTCCTACCTCAAACAGCTGCCCCACTTCACGCCCGAGATCATCAAGCGGTGCACTGAAAAGAAAATCGAAACTGTCTTCGACATCATCGAACTTGACGACGACGTACGGAACCGACTTCTGCAGCTGACGGACGCCCAGATGGCCGATGTTGCCAAGTTTTGCAACAGGTATCCCAACATCGAGCTGTCGTACCAAGTCCAGGACAAGGACAGACTACACAGCGGAGCCACGGTCAACGTCATGGTACAACTCGAAAGGGAGGATGATGTCACTGGACCCGTCATCGCACCCTTCTTCCCACAGAAACGCGAGGAGGGATGGTGGGTCGTCATCGGAGATCCCACCACCAACTCGCTGCTGTCGATCAAACGGCTCACCCTTCAGCAGAAGGCGAGAATCAAGCTGGACTTTGTCGCGCCGTCTCCTGGACAGCATTCTTATACTTTGTACTTTATGAGCGATGCCTACCTGGGCTGCGATCAAGAGTATGGGTTTACCATCAACGTTGGAGAGTACGATTCCGAGGCGAGCTCAGAATCGGATTCGGATTAAAGAGTCATTCAGGCGTCGTGTACATAGGGATGTAAAAATCGTGCGAATCATTTTATCCATTGCAAGAGCGATAATTTTGTATCTAACTACGTTTTGTGTGCTTTTTAATCATAACTTTTTTTTTTATAATAGAGAGTATAGGAACGTGACCATGTCATTCAAAGTGCGTTAGCGAATTAGTTTTTTTCATTCGTGTAATTTTCAATTCAAAGTGTATTTTCAATTTGTCAACTCAAATAAATGAATCAAAAAGATTATTGTTGTTTCAGTTTAGTAATCCCGTTCTTTTATATCCATATCATTTTATGCCATTATATTTTCATTTTCTTTGAGGAAATGAATTAAATTGATTATTAATTTTCATCATGAATGATTATCCAACAAAATATTGTAGTGAGTTTGTGGACCGAACAAATTTTCATTTCCTTACAGATCGGTATAGCGATTTATTAATTTACTTGTGTTTTAGGCAGACCTTTTGAGAGACGGAACAATTTTCCAACTTAACACGTGACGTTCTAAGATCATTTCCTGTATCCATCAATCCTTTCACGTCGTCACAATAATTGAAGGGAGAAGTTGAAAAAAAAAATCTTGCGCGAAACGGAGAATAAGGAGTGACTTATAGGTGCAGATATAGAACCGTACAATATTTGAGATAGACTGCAGCTCATTCCCCTTCTCAGGAGTAGAGGGTGGGGCCGCTACTGTGAACGTACATATTTGTGGATGTTTAAGTTCCACCCTTCTCAGCAATTTGCAGCAAGCTCCGCCTCCAGAAGGCAGCGTGACGTCACGCGGACACTTGTTACGCCTTGCTTGGATCTCTGCCTTACGAGTGCGTGAAATTTGCGATCAGCCTGGTGATTTATCTTTCCTTACGTGCAGTTTAACCGAACGTTCAATTTGAATAATCAAGTTGGTTCATCAATTAGAACTCAACAAACGATAATTCGAAACTGAAATTTTCATAATTCTGAAACATTTAACCGTGCATGCAGATTAATAATTTACAAATTAGATCGGTGGTTAATTAATGGTCTGTTAATTTTGCGCGTGTCGGTTTTATGGGCGTTAATTTAAACGAATTACAAGATTAAAAAAAAATATATATACGTATAAAAAAACATGATAAAGTGATACGCGAATTAGTGAATCGAATTAGCGAAACATATATAAAACCGAACGAAAAACCGCCGGGCAAACTGAGTTTATTAGTAATTCATAAACGCGTCGGAATAAAAATGAAAAGCACTTGATATCATTGTGTTTAATTTAATAAATAATTCCAATTTTTATATCGGCAGGTGGTTTTTTAAACAGCGATATTATTTCGTCCTGGTTGGATTCTTTTTAAAGTTTGATTTATGCGTTGACTATTCTCATCGTCGCAAATTCGTCATCACTCTCAATACATCAATATGCATAAAGCACACAGAAATATATACAACGCTAAAAAAAGAAAATTATTTTTTTATTTTTTTCAGAATTCATAAAAAAGTCCAATTTTTATACATAGGTGAATTTGAAAGTTTTCTATTAATTCACAAAATTAAAATTACAAAAATGAAATTGTTTCAGGATGCAGGTGATGACAAAAGTGTAAAACGACGAGGAGGATTGGCATTGGAGAAGAAGCGAGGATGCGACGGAGTGGGAGTGGAGGATCTAGGAGAGCTGCAGTTTGCCAATTCGCGAACACTTGGGCGGGTGGAGGATTGCGCCCCGACACTCTGGCAGACCGCGCGCGCGTCATTGCGTCGCGCGCCGTCCACCGCGACTGACGTACGGTCGTCCGCGTACAGACACTCGACCGGCCACCGGTTTCGTGCCGCACATGTCACGCAATTATCCACCGCAAATTCAATTTCACTTTAACCCTTTAACTGCATCTGTCGCCGAGGAACAGCTATTTTTATTCAACGGTAAACTCGCATTTTAATCGGCCGATTTTTCACCGACGAAAGAAAAAAGATAACATTGCTCGCAACATTTCCCTAAGTAGTGCAGCCGTGGATGTTACTCGCGCAAAAATTTCGTGACATGTGACAGGGTTGTGAATCTGCATGATAAGCAAGAGGGAAAAGAGAATACAAACTTTCGGATGACGTCAAGAGTTGTGTAAAAATTCAGTGTATTAAAAAATTGTATGAGCGGATTTAGTGTGATGTGAAGAGAAGTTGAGGGTTTGTTGACTAGAAAAGTTGTTTCTGTGTTGTGTATGAAAAAAATAAATAGAGGAAATGGTTGTAAAGACATGGGCTAAGATGGTTGTTGAGTGAGGTGGATCAGAAGACTGAAGAGCGACACCAGGGTCGAAGGTTGAGTTTGAGGTGCAAGTTTGTCCGATGGGATGCATCTTCCGGTGGGAAGCGTGACTTGCGGGGAGAATTTTGGCAGCGTTGGAACGTCCTGCCTTGCGCAAGAGGGTAGCCTGGTAGCGGGTCTGCAGCAACCGAGCTTGAACCCGCGCTACCAGCAACAGCAGCATTACCCGCAGCAGCACCGATATCCGGACGCCCCCGAGAACGTGGCCGAGGGTGGCGCACCTGCAGACATGAGCGAGAGCGCCGCCGTCGGCGAGCTCTGGTGGACCGAAAGACTAGTCGGCGAGGCACAGGCTGAACATCCTGGTGAACTTGTTCGAACTGGTACATACCCATTCAACTTGTCATCGCAAATTATCTTCTTCCGTAGTCTTGAAAATCTGTCGCTCCTTTTTCAACTTTCGCTCGGTATTTAATCAAGTCCTACGACTGAAATGAAAAAATGAAAAAGAAAAATGTACTTCAACAATTACAACTAACTTGTAAATTTTTAGTAAAATAATTGGTTAAATTTTGTTAAATACCTGTAAATTGTAATTTTGTTTGTTTTACAGAATGTAATTACATTATCAAATTTAGACTTCACTTCAACGACAGATCTCTGATATGACAGTTTGTATTATGATATGGCATTTGATGTATATTTACATTCAGTTAAATGGCTCGTACGAAGACTGTGCCAATTAAAAATTTCCCATTTAAAATAACATTGAAAATTTTGAATTGGTACAGTCTTCGTACGAGCCATCGAGTTGTGATGATGTTTTTTTTTTTTATTACACACTCCTTATATTTTAATTGTGAATAATGTAATTCGCTCACTTTGCAATTGAGAATAAAAGTGATGTGTATTATACAGTAACAACATAAGTGGTTGAGGAATACCGACATCGTTTCAGACCAAGTGTTACACTTTTCTTTTTCCTCTCTCCTTCTCTGTCATGCACACATAATTTATAAGTAGCACGTAATTATATAATTGTGATGATTATATACCGCGCGCTAATGGAAACGTTAAGCAAGATTTAATGAGAAAAAAAAAAAAGGTTCCGCGATAACCAAAAGTAAAGTAGCAAATTAAATTTTAATCATTTTATAAATTCATTAATCTTTTGAGAAATTATTTTACGGTATTGTAATTGTAACTTTTCTTTCCTCAGGTTCGCCGTACTTTTTGTGCAGTCAATTACCAACGCATTGGCGTTCAAACAAAACTCTGCCAGTGGCGTTCAAAGTGGTTGCTCTCGGGGAAGTTGGCGACGGCACCCTCGTGACCGTGCGGGCCGGCAACGACGAGAATTGCTGCGCCGAGCTGCGAAACTCGACCGCACTTATGAAAAATCAAGTCGCCAAGTTCAATGATCTCAGGTTCGTCGGCAGAAGCGGAAGAGGTAAAACTGAAAACAAAATGTGTCTACAATTTTAAACGCGTGATATCTAAACAATATTATGAACTTCCGGGCTTGCGATGATATTCCAAATTGGTCAGCTTGTGGTTAACCATCTCGGACCTACAATCAAAGCTTTGTAAATTATTTAATTTCTCAATGTTTATTATTTCGTGCTTTATCAGCTGCACGATAATCGGATTTAGCGGTCAATTACGACGACTTTCGCTCTCAAAAGAGTTGATAACGTTTGTAAAAACGTCTCGTCGGCGCCAAAATTTTAGATTTCTTTGTTGCTATCAGCGACTGGAATTTCATTTTCTAACTTCAATTCTATATCACATCGCAAGCTCAGATGTTGATATTCCAACACCAAAAAACTACTGAACTGAAAAATGTATCCCCCTTTTTCTATGAACATATAAAAGATGACAACTTCCAACAGAATCACCTGAAATTGTGACACTTACATTTTTTGTTTAATTTTTATTGTTTTATTTTTCATTAATAGAGAGACAATTTTGAATTTCGTGATTCTAGAGGTACGAATTTCCCGGGTTTATTTTTTATAAACAGAGACCCGAAAACCTTTTTGAATGTTTGGCAAATTTTCGCAAAAATGGATTGGCGCAAAATTGACCAGCAGTTTGAAACATTTCAAATAACCGTCTGATAATAAATTTGTCGAAAGTTTCTGTCTCGCTATAGTGGACAATCGCAGTTTGGAGCTCCATTTGATATGAAAACTTTTTGATGTAACAATTGCATTATCCTGATGCTCTGAGCGTCAGCGGCAATGCCGCCGCGTCATTATCAACATCGTTCTCTTCATAATAATTATGTCCCTCTGCGTTGTATTTCGTTTGCGCGAATCAACTTTGGTGGATGGATATGTGTACATACATTGGGGCCGCGAGTCGTCGCATCACCGAGGCTCGCTCCTGCCTCCAAAGTCATTACTCGACGTCCGCCCCGCTCGAATTGTCGGATGCACGAAACAACCGACCGTTAATCAGAAATCATCGCCGGGTCAGACCAAAGGGTTGAAATTGTTCCGGCAAGACAGTTTTGTTTGACATCATTCGATGTCATCGAATGACAAAACCACGCGACCTCTTTTGTCAAAAGGCTTTTGATTGCATTTTATTTAATTTTTTTGTCCGGTCTGTCTAGTTGGTTCTGACGTTCATTTTCTTTTCAAATAACATTGATGTAAAAAAAAAAAAATGGAACAGAAATATTGTCAAAAACAGTCAAGCTACAAAAACCAATACATTTTTTAGTACAACAATTACAAATAAAATGAATAATTGTAAATACATGAATAAATCAAACGCGTTTTATTGGAAGAAATTTCTCCAAAATTTTGAATTGGAGGAACGTTGAAAAAAATGTTATTTGAAAATCACTCTGGGACAGTTGATTGGATAACATTTGCAGTCCCGATAGTATCGGAACGAGCGTTCATCAATTAAATGCATATTAATTTGAGAAAGTTCGATTCTTTGATTGGAATAGATAGAGCTTTGTCGCAACATTTGTTTTCGTGTCGTGGCGGATAATCTGTAATACTCAATTTCGTTGATCGACCGAACCGCCCGTGGCGTAAACGTAATACGTACACCTGAACGCACACTGACTATATATAATAACCAATATCAATGCAATATTCATATTCGTTTCAACGCTTTATTAATTTGATTGCCCCGGCGATTTTTGTTGCCTTGCATCAAACTGCACAATTTATATAGCCCAAGTGCACCTTCTTCAATTCTATCAAGAATTATGAAAAGAATGCATTTTTTTTTCTTTCACCAACAGAATGAGTTATTGATTTGCAATCGATGGAAAGAGAGAGAGAAAAAAAAATGATTTACAAATCTGAGAAAAATGACTTTTACATCACGTCCGATGGGGTTTAATAAATTATACAGAATTGCAGGCATGTGCGAGTAAAGTGCGAGCATCGGTTGGGGTGTCGCGTCTTCGTCGCACCCTTATCTCTGCGGCACGGTGATGTCCATGCGTGCGATCGTTCGCGAATGCATAGGCCCGAGCACTGGCTCTGCTATATCTCTGCAGATGACCGTTCCCATCATCGAGTATTAACCGCAGCTACGGGGATGGCTGTGCTATCGTCGCCGCCGCCCTGTCGTCCCTGCCACCTCCAACTGCAATTAGCCCAAAATGCGATGAACTCGAATTGTCCACTGCATGTACAGGTGTCTCGTCTCATCTCGTCTCTCATCCTCGCTCTCTTTTCCATCGATCATTTTTCATTATTCCAACTGACTCCGATCCCACAGATACTGCATCTTCAAGTCTCCTGGTCACTGATTACAATTTACAGCGAAACGTTTTCCACACAACCCCGCCTTTCACCCGTCATTCCACGCAAAGTAAACTCGGAAAAAGTTTCAAAGAGTATATTCTCAACCGCAGGTCAAATCTTTGTCCATAGTTCTCGATGGTTGTCCCTCAACATTGTATGGGAACTTTTTCTTTGGAACAACTAAAGGGAATCATTTTAGTTGCGAGGTTGAAAAACTTATTAATCTTTTGTTTCTGTTTATACATCAAAAGCACTGTTCAAAATGAACACCAAACAAAATGTTTTGACATTGTTTCAGGTCTAGTTTTGATTATTGATCTAAAAAAATTTTTTTTATTCAAATAATAAATAATAAATAAATATAATTTTTGATAACTTTTGAAATGTAATTTTTAAGATTGTTTTTGAGGCTATTTTTTACCGTTGAAATGAACACCAAACAAAATGTTTGGACATTGTTTTAAGTCTAGTTTTGAATAATGACTTGAAAAATGTTTTTTCCTTTCATTTAAACATAATTTTTCATAACTTTTGAAAAGTCATTTTTTAAGTGTACATTTGAGGCTATTTTCTTACCGTTGCAACAAAAAAGACAATTATGCAGCAACCGGATATTTGAGTTTGATGATGTTGATAATGGGATGCGTGATGATGCTTTTACATGGTTGTAATAGCTCTCACAGAACAGCGTAGGTTGGATTCATCATCCCTCTGGGAGCACTTGTCCTATCACTCTAACTAAATCCTTTGAATCAAAAGCACCCCAAAGTGCCCCCGTTCCTTTCTGAACGAAAATGATGACGCAAATGATTGAAATACATTTTTGACTGAAAAAAGTTATATGTTCGTGCGCAGTTGCAACTAAAGAGACATTGGAACAGGACAAGGGTTATTTGAGAGGGATGGGTTAAATATGCGTGCTTTGCAGTCAGTTGCAGTGATCAGAGCCTAACCGGGGCAGAGGCCACGGGGACGGGGTGTTTGATGCCGGTTATCATGTTGACAGACACAGCCGGACAATTACAAATCGTTGACGTTTACGCCAAATGTGTCCGTGATGCAATGTTTTAGCCACCGCGAAACCATCTCATCTTCCTTCCTTTTTGTATTGCCAGCAGTTCATATATCTCGAGCAATTTTTCACACGTCGAACGAAAATTCGTCACGAGCCCCGATATTTCCGATGCACCGAATATCCTACCTCCGATTACCTCTGGCCTTTATTTACGATCGCTCTTGGGTTAACGCAATTATGTAATTACCAATAACTTTATTACGTTGTTACGTTAAGCATTAATTAGCATTTTGTTACGCACGACCATAAATGTGGTTTCCTTGACCAAAAATGTTTCGACGGTCCAAAAATAGCTAACCGCCACGTGCCTATTTTTTTTTTAATCTCTGGCCCAATTTTCGATAACTGATTCCAACCACAATTAAGTCGGTACATTTTGCATCTTGGCTGCACAAGTTTTTGGTAATTTCCAAGTTCAGACTTTTAAGTTTAGAGCAGAAATGTTTACAATTCTTTTATATTGTTTTTTTTACAATGTTCAAGTATTTTATAAAAATAGGAAACAAAAATTCTTTTGTTTGATAGCTGTTTTCTGTCGCCCATGCATCAGTGTGCAGTTAAACTAATAAATAATCGAATGCACTAGTGCGATCCCGCTGCCAAAGAGGCGATTTAGTAGTGTTGGGTATCCTTGCATAATGTCCTCATGCCTACCACATAGTTCTTTTATGAATATTTCACGTGCTTATGCAGTCCGCCCTCGTGGACATCAGCCTGTCTGCGTCTCTTTTTTCGTAAACTTTCAACAATCACATTTTGCTCGCATCATAAAAATGAATAAAAGAAAAGACGAAACTTTTATCGAAATAATTTTCTAAATTGAAAATCAATTTATGATTATTGAAGAAATTGAATAGGTCAGAAAAATAGGCGGATTTGAGTTGTGAATCATTCGTAGGCATATTAGCGTACGGGCCGTTTAAAAGCGCGTAGTCAATCTTCCTGAAAGACATTTATGAAGCGGGAATTAATGTACTACATTTTGTCTGCGGGATATTCTTTTTGATATATGATTTGCTCAAGATTTACTTGCCATATTTTCTTTTTCGTTTGCTTGAATTTGTCTATATCCTTTTCACTAATTTTTTTTTTTTTTCATTTCTTTTTAATACTAACTTGATTCGATTATTAATTTAGATTATTAAAAATAAATGATGAGGAAATTTCAGTCTCATAAAATAATTAGAATTCCCGTCCTCTTCGCATATATAAATTAGTTTGTCGTTCTCGTTGCAGGTAAAAGTTTTAGCATAACAATCACCGTCTCAACGACGCCGCCCCAAGTAGCAACTTATACCAGAGCAATCAAGGTGACCGTCGATGGACCGCGGGAGCCGCGATCGAAAACAAGTAAGTTTATATTGATTATCGTAATTATCATCCCCAACGAACGCTCCAAAACAATGTCGTCTTTTTCTTTAATCTAGTAATTTTATTGATTTCAAACAAGCAAACTAATCTGATTCTACTCCGTCCTTATAATCAGATTCTGCCCATCGATAATTTAGTATTTGCACAAATGAGGCGCACGTAGAATGGAAATTAATTATGTCCAACAACTACTAGAACAAATTTGTCAATCATTTTCAGCATGCAAAAGAAACGAAACGAAAAATGAAAAGAAGAATCTTTTTCATTTTCCGTAACGCTATATTTTCTATAATCTCATTTCAGATTCTGTGTGCGATCGGCACAGAGCTAAAATCATTTTGAAGATGGAGAATAATCATTTGAATTTGAAGATGCAACTCTCGCATTTCTGTATTTTTGTTTTGTTTATTATTTTCAGCAAAGGTGCGAAGAGAAAAGTGGTAAGGATGAGATTGTCATGCGGGATGTAGTATATCTTGAACGGGTTAGGCGAGCGGGGACCTTTGATCGTAACCACGAGGGGTGGGCGATTCGTAGAGAAAATGTATTGATAATAATTGACGGAAAGTCCGTGCATGGTAATGGCAGTCATTATCCAACAGATGGTGCACAATGATGCAGTGGCTAACGTGTGGCTTTAGAGCGCGTGTATTCGTTTTAACCTATTTGCGTAGTGCGCGCCTACCAACAATGCTTTTACGCGTTGTCCGATCATGCATCATCCACTCGGTTCCTCCACTTTCGATCGCGCACTCCTCTTATTCACAACCCACCATAATTATTGATATCGTTATTAGCATACACCCGTTCGTTTTCCTCGCTCATTTTGGCCTCTCTTATATGTGTCCCGCTAAATTCATGATACCCCGGCGTTATATTATTCCCAAAACACCCCATCTTATATGATTTACTGATTTTAATTAACTATTCACCGGGCACACTTCTCATTTTCAAATTCTGTTACAATTTTATGTCATAAATTAAATCAAACGAGAAATATATCACTTTTTCTACCTTATACCAGGGTAATTGTGACATCCGGTTAAATGTGATACCAAAATAATTTTATCATTCAAACAGAAATTAGACTTTGGAACAGTAAAACATTTCAAAAACAATCATTGTAATAAACAAGTGAAATTTTGACAGTTTTATATATTTACCCTCTGTATGTCACAATTATCATAAAATCTTTTCAGTCTTTTCATTAAAATATCTAATTTATAGAAAAGATTGGAGAAATTTAGTGAAATATGAGTTTGCAAATTGTTGATTATGCATTTATAAAAGTTTGAAATGATGAAATTTGTCGGGCCAGAACGGAGATTCGGTGCATAAATTAATGGTGCATAAAAAATGAGTCGATATGGAAAAAAAGCGGGCGGGAAAAAGTGACGATCGTCACTTGGGTGCTCTATTAATAGTCGATATAAACTCGACCACCGCGAGAGCACATGGCCGGTTTTGCGGGCATTTCGCATTTGCCGGTATAAAGTATTGATGCCCCGGAACAATCCAGCCGGCTACAGCGAGATATCGCCAGCGCTATAATAATGCGCTGTCATGTCATAGAAGTTGATGATTTTGCGATGAAAAAAGTTTTGCCGGTATGAGCGACTGAAAAATGTGAAAAATAAAAAAAAAAAAGAGTCACAAAACGACACGAGACCGACTGTATATTTTCGTTGATTTGATCAAACAAATTTTTTCGCTCGGCCAAAATCGTTTCGTTTGAAACAAGGTGAAGCGGGTTGTTATTGGTGTAATGCGGTTATTTGAGAAATAATAAGCTAATAAATCGCAGTTTCCTGACTACACGAATAGTCTGATATCAAATTCATATTTTCAAATTATTAAAAAAAAAAAAAAACAACATTGCCATAAGTTTGTCTCTGCCATAAAAAAAATTATAATCACACAGCAAACTTGGTTTGATTCAATTTTTAAAAGTTAGACAATAATTGCGTCCCAAGAAACTCGGTATTACAAAAGTTGAAAAGTAAAATGAAATGATTGCGTGATAAGGAAAAAAATTTTCTTTCTACACAAGACTGCTGGGTTGAATTTGTAAACTTGCAGAACGAAGTTATTGAAAAACCAACACCGATGAAAAGTACACAAAAATCGGGCGTAAAAAAAACATGAAATAAAAAAAATTGTCAGCTCTCCGGTTTCGGTTTCAATTGAGTCAGAAGCGCAAAATAGTTTACATATTATATTTGCCGGTTTGTGTCTGATACAGGCACGCATCCCTGCAGGCTGGCAGCGAAATTTCATAACATGTCTGATGCGAAATGCAAGCCAAATCAAAACAATTGTCGCACTGCGAGTTAATTGGCACACGAGCTAGTCCGTCAGTCAATCTAGCATATAGGTTTTAGGGTGAAATTTGTGTTCGCTCTCGCTCGGTCTCTCCCTCCGGCGCGGCCGAAACTTTGAGTGCATGAGAATCCGGTCGCGCGACGACGACGATTCATTGTCTAGCTGCACACCTGCTGCCCCCGCACGAAACATTACACGCGCCTCTTTTTTTGTTATTGAATGCGTCTCGAAAAACATATAAATTGGCCAATCATTTCGGCTAGTTCCCGTCGGTTATGACGGTCGTAATGTCACGCCAGGCACGAAACCCGCTCGACGAATTATTTGCACAATTTGCGCACCGCAATGAGGCACAACCTTTTTCCCTCGTCCCCCAAATTAAAGGTCGATAGAGAAGGATTATCATAGCTTGACAAACACGCCTTGCGGGGGTAAGATGAGAGTGTTTTCTTTTTCCATTCGCTTTGCTTTCGCCCGGTCTTGTTTGAATGACGTTGATAAAAGTATAAAAAGTAGGAGAGATGCGTGCGAAACATCTTTTCGACCATCTGGAGCTGGCCGTTCCCCTGATCTTCGTTAATTTCGTATACTTTGCGGTCGAATTGTGTGTTTGTCATGCGTCCGACCGACCAGAGGTGCTTGAGTGACTCGATTTTTTAACGGCAACAGGTCTTTTAGTTAGAAATCATTTTTTTTAAACAAAAAAAATTGTAAAACGAAAAAAAAGGTATCTGAGAAAATTACTGGTTTGTTTTGTTGTTAATCGTTGTTGTTGGAAGCAACAAGTTTTTGGTAGTTAAGTTAATGAAGAAATCGAAGTAGCGAGTTTGAATAAAGGATTCCGGGCATAGCCGTGTCTCCACTCCATCGAGCCGTGCGTTAGGGGATTGTATATATGTAACAACATTGGGGTTGCAACGCCAATAATCGGATATTAAACATTGCAGCCGACAACGCCAAAACATTGCCCTCGATTGATGTTGGCGACAATCATCCTCTATCGGTCACATCATCATTCGATTGCAATTCAAATCATATGACTTAGTAATCGTAATTAATGGACGAATTAATTTCCATGACTCTCTATTCGGCTGTTACATTTTACAATGCGCGGCATTCCCTTCAATCCCTCTCTGATCCAACCGCCCCATCAATTCTTATATCTAATGTTTGCAAATCGACCAACAATTGAAACAGCCATTTCAAGCAAGTCTTTAACCAGTATTGATATAAAATTTGCAGGACAGCAGCACCAACAGTTCCGAGCCCTGGGATTGGGTCAACGACCATTTCTTGACGCGCCGTCGTCTTTCACGTCGCATCTCCGCGAGCTGGAGTCTTATAGAAGAAACAAGCATCATTATCATCATCACAGTAGTCACATTCTCGCTCAACAAACTGGAAATGGCACTAGCAATTCGGGAAACGGTACCTGCAGCAGTAACAATCCCGCGACGACCAATCAAACTTCGTCGCCTAATACCGCAGCCGCGTCCTCGGTAGCACAACAAGATTGCTACAAACACAGCCCTCAACATGGCGGTACGTCTTCGCAACTATATCACCGTTCAATTTGCAATGTCCCATTGTCATAGACGAACGTCTAATTCAGCCTTTCATTTTTCTCTTTCCCACTCAGTTTCAGTTTTACTTTGTTTTGTTTTGTTTTCTGTCCCCCCGCTTTTTCACTTCGCCCCGCATCTTAATTCGTTACTTTTATTAACAAGGTGAAGTTCCACGAACGGCGAGAGCCAAGTCAATATAATTGAGGCCTGCGAGGGACAAAGCAAAAATTATCGCGCCAACACCTAATGGCATTCTGAGCGAAAAGGTCTTTAACACCTCTTATATTCGCAAGATATAAAAATTGTGACCGTTCGTTTTCTCAATTGCAGCGAGGAGCTATTACCGATGGCCATAATATCAAGCCTGCGATAGATGTATACAAAATGAAAGCAGCCGCGAGCAAAGTTGTGGGACAGCGTCAAAACGGAGTCGGAGAGAAGAAAAGACGGCTGATGGCATTGGGAAACGTCGATGCGCGGGTCCCAACAAACACGAGCGCACAAAATTGCACCGCCGTTGCGTAAAAACGAACGCACTGGCAGGGCCATGTCTACTTAACTTTGATCAGCTTGAGCCTGCTGAAGCGGCACGAACGCGCAAAAAACGGCCCATCAGTTTTCTCTCTCACTTCGGTGCAAACGGAGTCGCTGCCCTCTCTCTGTTCTTCTCATTTTTTTTCAATCTTCAAATCAGCGATGTGCATCATTGACACCATCAGCAATGATTCTTATCGATGCCCGGAGAGTCAATAAGACCGGATGTGTTGAGTCTAGTCGGAAGATGAGAAAACTAGTGTTTTTAATGAAAGTTACAATTCGAGGATAGAGGGACGGAAGGCGATTGGTTGTACATTTTTACAAACGTTAGGATATCCGAGGAGCAAAAAAAAAAAAAAGGAATTTCGGTTGGAAGAGAAAAAGGCATAAAACGTTGACAGAGCGCGCGATCTCATCATGGTGAGGATCTGCAAGGAGGCTCTAAAAGAGATGGATCGGCAGGTTGAATGTCGTTATTACGTTGAATTAGAGGGTGCAGAGCCGGAACGAGGTATGAAACTATTACGCGGTGTGGTGTGCGCATCACCGTCTCTCATCGCAGGCCCTTTGCTCGATTCGCGGACCAAATAAATCGACCGTTTCCTGCGCCTAACAATCGATCACGTATTTGGTCAAGGATTCGCGCGCCAGCCTGTGCGTTATACACTAATGTCAATTCTGGCGCGCAAATTAGACGTCGTCGCTGCGCTATCGGGCCCCAAATTGCTTTTCCAATTCGAAAAAGGAGAGATCGGATTGTTCTCGTAATCGCTCCAGTCCATGTCTCGAGTCCAGCGGCAAAAAAATAACACCGTGTCTTTTTCTCGGTAGTATGCCCATCACCTTAATCGGATCATTATAAAATTTAACTCCGATCAATTTACTACACGTTGAAACAGTTTTGGTACAAACATTATCGACGATTAGTGCGCATTTTTCTCAAACTCAAATTGCAGTGCTAAAAATGACACTCTGATGTCCAACATTTCAAATCTTTTTTCTACTTAAGTATCTTCTTTGTACTTTCAGTTCAGTTTAAAGCCTTCAAACCATCTTAACTTCCAATTCAAAAAGTTCAAACACATGTTTGAAAGTTTTTTTTTTTTTCAAAATACATGATTGAATATTGTACGTCTCATTTGAGAGCTGAAATTTCGAACATAATTGTTGGAAAGGAACAATTTTGCACACGTGAAATGGTCGAGGGGGCAGATAAGTCACAAGTGCAGAGAAGAAAAGGGAGAAAGAAGAATGAAGATTATTTGACTCTGTCTTTTATAATAATATAACCGTGTCCGCCGTTTCTCTCATCCGACTGGTGGAGTTTCATTTTGAGTCGTGATCGGAGTAATGAGGTACGGTAGTAACGCTGCAACAAGACCGAAAGGGACGAGGTGAGCGGCGAATATAAAGAGTCAAACAAACAAAAATCTAAGGTGCAAACAGAGAACGCTAGCAGGAAAAAAGGACGAAAGTGTTGAGAGAGAGGGAGGGATAGAGAGAGAGGCTTGATTATGGGGTGTCAAACAATCACGCTGATTGTACATTCTGCAACTGCAATATCCTTCTGTTTGACTCTATCACACTTGGGCCAATTCTTAAAAAAGAAACCATCGCCTTTTGGCTCGTCGTTACATACACGATCGGATGCAAAATTCACGTCCATTAAGCCCGTCGTCGATGACTGTTCCGATGCGTTTTCATGCAAAGGGTATAAGCACAGCCGGAGAGAGGTGCAATCGAATTTTTCCCCCCGCGGCTTTCCATTATTTATTCGCGTACGGGGAAGAAAGAGAGAGTGAAAATCCCCCGGCTTGAATTCATATAAACAATGTTTTTACTGGCTGGTGTTAATATGCCTGAAATGAAACAAAAGAATAACGAACGGATAATAAAAAAAGGCTGCATTCATGTTAAACAGTACCGATTAACTGCGGGGGTAAAAGAGTTGAAAATTGTGGAATGATTAACTCTGCGAATTGGATATTACGGGAGCTCTTGTTTCGCGTTCTCGCGGGCCTTTGTCTGGCGGGCGAGTTCATTTCTGAAGAGTGTACGCGAATGAGTCGAGAGAGGCTGCTTACCTATTTATCGTCAGGCTACTTAGCTGTTATTTCCAAAAGGAGTAAGCATTACGCGCCGAGCAAACAAACTGTGGGAGTTGACGGAGCCGTTTTCGCGATTCCCACGTGGCGTGACTTTTTTCATCCCGCGCGGATTCCCGGCGCCCTCTTTGCGAAACAGAAAACTACTTTGCGTCGCATCCTTACCAGTCGACGAATCAACTCTCATTTTTTTGTCCCAAGGACTCGTTTTCTTTTTTAATCTCCAGACGCCATCCAAGGCTATATAATATTAATAATTATGTTTGTAAAATTGAGGGAGGGGGTGGAAAAAGGGTATAGTTCGGAAATAAGGCTTAAGATTGAGCAAAGTGTTTATGGAAGCATGGGAATTAATACCACACGAGATTATGATAGCGATTTTGTGCGAAGGGTGTGACTGCGATAGGAGTGTAGGTGACACTTTGCTAATTGCTTCTCTCGCAACCCCCTTTAAGAAAGTAAAACCCTTCATTGAGTTACTCCACAGGCACGGGACGTCGTAACTTGGGTTCAAAAGCTTCAAGGACTGACGCTGGTTAACCACGCGTAAAGATGTTGAACACACGTTATCCGTAAACGCGCTTCTTTTCTAAAACATCTACCCAAGTCTTGCCTCTTAAGAAAACCTCTTTGCCTATAACTCAAAAATACTTCCCTCGCCGCGCGTCCCCTTCTTTGATGACAAAATCTGTCACTTCTCTTTAAGTATCAAATTCATAAATTAACCCATATTTCAACAGCGACTTCGTCAATTAAAATACAATCACAAATCGCTGTCAGAGGTTTTGGCTTGTTTGAATAAACTACAAGACTTGAAGTTTGATGTCAAACAATTTTTTGATTTTACTGTCCTGTAAAATAATTAAACAAAAACAAATGTAACTTCTTTAAAAGCTGAATGATTTAAGATGAAAATAATTTGTTGAAAAATTGATTTCAACTCTGAAAAAATATGTTTAAAAAAAAATTATTTTTGTAATTTGTTTTGTTGATGATAAATTGAATAGTTTTTTTTTACTTTATGACAAATATTGATCTCGACTGGGTTTTTATTGTAAGATGATTTAAGGATTGGTGAATCAGTGTTTTGTTGGATTTACAGTAGAAAGATAAATAATCAATTAGAGAGCTAAATAGAAGAGAATATTCGCGAGGCTTAATTCTTGTTTGTTTATCTGAAGTTTAGCTAATTTTCTTGCAGATTATCCATCGTCCGATGGCTGAAAGATGAACGTGACCGCACGACTTAATTAAACCCGTAAATCTGTCGACTGCCACGACTTTTGTCTATAAGCTGTTTGCGTTTTCCTCTCGCCCGCTACTTATTCATTGCGCCATTCTATTGTTTCAATTAGGCATACAAATTGAAATAAAATTAGCCGCTGATCACGCGCGCAAGCTCGTGTCTCTTTTCTTTTCTTCCTTACTTTTTTTTCTTCGTTTTCTTTGTCTTCGTGATTGTAAATGAGGGACAAAGAAAAAGAAAAATGTTTGCAAATTGTTTGTCAGAGACTTTTGTTTCAGTTGCTCATCTGTCCGTTAATGAGGTATACTATAAATATCTGCATACGCGCGTAATAACGAGTGTTATTCTGTTTAACGTTTCTTCCCCGTTACTCTCTGCCAAACCATAAACGACATTGCACTTTGCGGCGAAACCCAAGGCGTGCATATCACCGTCAGTTGCGATGTCTAATCGTGAGAAACCGACGCCAGAACACATCTTGCAAAATATGAAATTGTAGTTTAATTCAACTTTCTGCACACTTTTTTTTATCTTATTTCAAATAGGTATTCAATGACGAAATTTCAATCCATCTTTCCGGGCATCCTCCTCGGTACGAAAATTAACAATTGTGCAAGTTTCAATAATAATGAAGAAAAAAAAAGTCTTATCGTTCAATTTACCATTTTTTTTTCTATAAAACAAAGTGTTACATAAAAAAAATTGGTCTGTCGTAGGTTTAATTTAGTATTTCAAATGATTCTTTTTGCAACAACTTTACAGGCAATCTGTATAAGTTCAGGTTTGAAAAAAAAAGTGCACAGACGTACTCAGTCAAGTGTTACAAATGTATTAAGCCGGGATCTTGACGTTATCATCGTTTTCGATTCGCCTTGCGGACAAATTGGAGAAAACTCGAATTCGTACGTGCGTGTAATCCGGATCGATTCACACGGTAGCAGTGCCAAAAAAATAACTATGCCTTACTGTCCTTCTCCGGAACCGAATTTGTGTGTCACTTCTGGTACAACGGCAAAACTGAAAACCAAACTGTAAATTCAGTTTCAAAAGCATATTAAAAAAAATGTGTTTATTTTTGAAGTTGATATCATGATAATTAAGCAACTTTAATAACAGAGTCGAACCATCGATATGTTGCAGACAGAGAGATCACTCGTGCACATTGAAAAAGCGTGATCAATTGATCGTTTCCGCTTTCATCCTCAGAGTTTACAAAAATTTCATCGAGTGCATTTTGTCCAACCTTTGCCTTAAAACTTTTCTTTCGAACTTTCCGAAAGAGTCGGTCGTACAAGTTTTTCTGCGACGTCAATCAAATTCTAAAATAGAAATCACGAAAAATGAGACACGGACGTCGAAAACAAGAGCACGATCGAAATTGTTCCACGAATTTTATATATTTAGAGAGGATGCAAATCATTACGATGACAACAACAAGTGAGCAAAAAAGAATTGACACCTGCATTGACGGCATTGAATTTTGGCCGGCAATCACGTGATCTCGTGCGTATACACCATCGTATGCGTGAAAATACTATCAGATTGCAACGCTATTCCATTCATGGCTTCTTCATTCACTCGCCGAATTGAGCTCTCGGGCAAAAAAGCGAGCCGCGTGTGCAACGGAGAAAGAGAACGAGAAGGAACGTGACGGAAAGACCGGACAGAAGAGATTTCTGGCACATCATTTTGGCCAGTTTCTTGTAACTCCGTCCTGTCTTCGGCTTATAAGAATAATTCTTAAGACTAAGTCCGTTGAACAATGAGAGCGCCACTGGCCAATTTTGCATAACGCTTGCGTGTGCCAAGTGCCTTGTGATTGAATTTTAAACAAGTTTCCTTTAAATTTCTTCAGAGGAAATCGGTCACTCCCGAAAGACTCTCAAAAGGACACGAACAGGATGCAGACTTTAAAATTGCTTCAAGGTTAAACGCGAGTTTTAGAATTTGTCGTCAGGTGTTGTCGAAATTGTTTCGCCCAAGTTTCAATTTTTTATTTTTAGTATTTTTAGTTTAAAAAAAAGTATATAGTTACAAGCACATGTTTCGTACGGTTAATTTATTACTGTTGAGTGGAAATCAATTCCAGTGGAATTTAATCGGGATGAAAATATTGATTGATTTGGTTTGCTGAAGATGAGATTGTTTAAACGATAGTCGCGTCTTTGTTGTGAGTTGTCCGTTGCTCGATACACTTTCCTGGTGAGAAACACTATCTCCAAGATGGGTGGGAATACTTTATATAAGAAGAAATCGTTGATGGTAAGTGATACGCGCGATGACGGCAAGAATTTCTTGGCCGATCGTATGTATAGGACTTCTCTTTTGCAGCGACACATGCCACGTATGAATATCGATATTTGCGTATAGCTATATGTATATATAACGATGCAATATTCGACTTATGTTACACGACCGAGCGAGTATCTATCTCGGTGGGAACCGAAGCCCCACGTGCTCTCCTCCCTGTCTCCTTTTCCTTCCAGCTTTCCATCTTCTTTTTTCTAATTCTTCGACACCAACTTTGCCAACTAAATTGCCTCTTTCAGACGGACACTTTAAATATTTTTGACCATTGTGAAATCACATTCTAAAGCCATACACTATTCAGCATAACATTTAGTTTTTGTATTATAATCAATTTCACGAATAAAAAGAATGTATAATAATTATCGTCAACTTTTTCAAACTTAATTTCAGAACTCATGCAAAACTCAATCAAATTTTTGGAGATAATAAAATAGAAAAAAAGTTAAACTGCTTTATAAATTTTTCGTTCACTCATTATATCTTAGTTATGAAATAACTCATACCTCTAGTTTTCCATCCCATTTCCAAGTTTGCAACGAGAACCATAAATTGAACAGTTTAAAAGAAACAAATATTGCAAACAGTATCAGCGCGGAATATATTTTTACACACTTGCAGATATTTTAATGCAGCCTGATTTGATGCATGATTAATGCAAAAAATCGCCATCATTTTCAGGGCATAAAAATGTATTCTCGTATATTTATATCCTGTAACTTTATTCGCGTAATGATATCCGTCGACTTATATTTCCTTTTATGAAATTCGAACTGGATTAGATGCCCGAAGACTTCAATTTTATATTTACATTTCATGCGCGATTAATCCGTTCTCTTGCGTAACCGTGTTAATTTATCTGTCAAACAACTTTTGCTTCCACAGTTTCACGCACTTTTCCATCCGCGATACATTTCTCACCTTTCAAAACAAACATCCACCGCAGCAAAGTCGTACAAACAACGTTTTTTTCATTTTCGTCATGAACCAAAATGAAAAAGCCCAGGCATTCAATTCGATCAAATGGTTAGAGATGTGAAATTCATTTTAGGCGCGAGATATAAGTGACCTGTTGAAGATGGCGATTTTTCATCGGCGGGTAATCCTGCGACCAAAGAAATGCCAGCCAAGCTGTTTACTACCGCTTGCTGCGGGTGTGAAACCACAGCAAGGTGGTTTTGGTGCTTAGTCCACGACCAGTCATCTACTTAACGTAACGTTCATCGACCGCTGTGCTCGTTTCGACGTTTCGTTTCATCCGACCACTCTTCAACCCTTTTGCATTGAACTTTGCCACCACCCTACTTACTCTTTTTTTCCCTCAGCCGCGAAAAAATCACTCTCTTCAGATTCCTTCCGAACATTTGCACGTTCAAAAAATAATCTGAAAAAGAAGAAACTGAAGAACAAAAAAAAAATTTGACAATCATCTCCCTATTGTTGCTTTGAATTTCCATAAAAATGACGCGCAACAGTTGGACACGGTAATTGGGGAGAGTTTCTTTGGGGACTCTCGTTCTTCTTGTTTGATCTCCTACTTTGGACCTCTACTTTTCTACAAGCTAAAAACTGTAAGGACGGACGCTCGGAGGGAATGATTATTATGATCCAACAGATGGTCGTTTGTGTAGCGGCGTTGGCCTTATTGCCCCTATTACTCCTACCACCGCGCGCGCCGTCGTTGTTTTGTTATTGTTGTTGCTGTTCCGGTAATTGCGCCCACGGATACGCAACGATTTCAGTAATCACTCGGACGCTTCTTGTGTGCACACACGTACACGCCTGCGTCTAACGCGGTGCCCTTTGAGAAACAACCAAACTTCCGTCGGTCATTTCATCCAGGGCGTTACTTTGCTTTTCGGCTTTTGCTCAACTTTGACCTTCACCTCTGCTGGGGATCCTTTTTTTTCTCTCCTAATTTCTTTTTTTTCCACTCCCAAACAATTTTATCCAGTTTTTTTTTCTTTTGATAAAACAAATATCTAAAACTGTTTACTTTTTGCGTTTCTTGTCAATTCGATGCTTTTTGTTGGGAGCTGGAATTTGTTTATGGTCAAGAGACTTATTCATCAATGAAAGTGTAATTGCGCAAAGTATAGAAGGAACGATCGGCTGTTCGGACGAACGAATTTGTCAATGAAAAAGAGAAAGAAAGGGAGCAAACAAAACCAACGTCCTTTTTCCCACGAAGCGGACACGAGTTTGTCGGACTCATCGTCCGGGAGAAGATGCGATCAATTTTTGTTTCTCAATGGTCTCGATCGGAACACTGCGGTTTTTATTCAATTTAGGGCTCATTATCGACTTTATTATGCCGGTACAACTTTTCACACATTTTACAAAATAATAATGAATGGAGCAAAAAAGCGGAGCCGTGAGAAAAGGGAAACAGAGAGATTTGAATGAATGTACAAAAAATACGAGGATAAAAAACGGAAAACTGGTTATTAAAGTTGAAAACTTAAAAGGCGTTATCATATCAGGCAGGGTTGATACTTTCCGAGCACTTATTATGAGTCAGTGAAATTAATTTAACCGTTCGGTTTGATTGTTTTTATTTTTGTTTTTTTTTTTCATACGAGTCACCACACGTGGTCAATCGTGCGTCAATCTTGAGTTGACACACACGATTCAGTGAATTGCGCGTTTTTTTATCACGAATACGTCACGTTTCCAAATTACAAGTTGCACGTCGCAATTTTAAATTGCGTCTCGAAATAACTCTTTTAACGTCAATCGGTTGTAAGACGACTTGAGGCGACTGTCAAACTGAAGCACGAAAAATGTATAATAAGATGAAATTGTAAAATAAACTGATTGTGTTGTTTTAAATTTAAATATCTTGAAACACTAAAATGAGTGTCAACAAAATTATAAAACATGAGAGGATGAAATGAAAGATCTCTGTATATTTTGTTACAGACATGAATTCAGTGTAGTTGATTACCGTATCCGTCTTCGGCAGCTTCTTCTTACCCGGTTCCTCCGGGTAGCGGAGGAGGCGGATCTTATTCGCCGATTCCTGGAGGTGCGTTTTCTTATCCTGCAGAAACTTTAGCTCACCATCCAAGCACAGAACCTGTACCTATAAATTCTACTGGTAAGAATCATCTTCCTTTTTTCTTTAAAAATTGAACATCTCATTTGTTTTGCATATAAATTTTTATAACGTTCATTCATTTAGTAAATTGAAGAAATTAACAAAATGCAACCAATTTTTTGCCTCAACATACTCAATATTTTATAAAAAAAATTTTTTCAGATGTATTTACGTTTATTTTTCTAATTCATTTAAAAAATGTACAGAATTAAAACTGCATCTTAGTTTGGTAGCTTGAATGTAAAAAATGAAGTATAAAAGAGAATCTAAAAGAAACTAACAAAAATTGTTTAAAATTCAGTTCTTCCAGAAAGTCAGCAACAAGACTCTTATTCGGCAAACTGTACTTCAATGTATCCAAGTCACGTGTCAAGTGGAACGCCGGGTAAATCGGTCGCTGTAGCTGCAGCCGCAACCGTGGAGGCAGAAATTTTCAGCGGCAGCCCAGCATATCATTATCCGGTGTCAAGTTCGTGGACCCCTGGCCCCACCGGCGCTTCTCCTGTATCTGTCGCGACACCGCACAACTACAACCCCAATTACCAGGGTTATTACAACAACCCCCCGACACAAAACTACATCAGCCCGCCACCGCCGATGGTTCTGTATCCCCAATTGTACAGTACGGTCAACCAGAACCAGATTCACCTGCACCTGCATGGCGATCTCAACGAAGATCAAGTGACAATTGCAAGCGGCAACCTCACCATCAGTAGCACCAATCGATTGGAGATCGGTGTCATGGGCGAGGAGAACGAACAGAGGAACGACGTCTGGAGACCATACTAAGTTCGCAAACACTGTACATTTTTTTCGCAATTTCACGCGTAGTGAAGTCCAACAAAATATTTATCTCCAAAATATGAAAAAAGGTTCAGTATTTCATTCCGCGCTCTCTCATCTTTCCATTGATTTTTTTTCGTCTCTTTTCACGATTGCCAAGAGTTCAAAACTTTTGGACCCGTTCTGGTCATTTTGAAAATATTTTTTTCATATTTTAAGGTACAATATTTTTTGTAAACATTGTAAATTTCCAATGCCACAATTAAGGTATTAATTATTGTAATTAATTTTAGCTCGATTTCACTGTGATTCAGCACAACAAAATTACTAATGTTGCAAAAAAATAGTAATTGAACGATGGGATGGAGATGAAACGTGTCTTAGATTGATTCTCTTTGTCAGAAAAGATTTTGAAAAATGCACAATAACGGTATAACAGCTGAGATTAGTTTATTGGCAGTCCAATGGTAATGCACAAATTACTACCTCATAAACAATAATTATCCGAAGCTCATCGTATAAAATTGAGACATTTCTTTATTACTTGTTTGTGCATCCGCGTAATTCAATTACTATTTTGAAGTCTTGCATTCGCTCTGTACAAAACGATAGAACAGTTAATTTTTTATTAAAAATATTTTCCTTTGATATATATTAAATTTACCTTTTAAATCAAAACATAAATTTAAACTTGATATTTTGACTGATGACAGTATAATAAAATAATAGCCATAGAAAACGTGAAGAAAAAAGTCGCAACCCACAAAATATACAAAGATAATGAAAGACAACAAACACACAAATCATTTCAATGTATTATGAGTATATACTCTTTGTAATGAACTCGCACAAAATGTTTGCAGGACAATTTTAAATGCTGTACCATTAGATGCGAGGTGCACCATGAAAAGTTTTTCTACAAATATTCATAACGGGAATTTTAGTCAATTCTATGTACAAATTATTTATTGTACAACGCTGAGCGTTAAGGCCTCAGCTCTCCAGGCAAAGAGTATACATTCGACAACTTACGCGTATGTTGTAATTATTCCCAATGGCAAAACAGGGTGAATGGTTCTCGAGAGAGCGAAACATCATTTCGTTGCGCGTGGGAAGTGTATTTTGTGATCGTCATTATAATGTCTTCAGAAAGGCTTTTAACTTGTGTACATTACAGGTGCGAATTTTAACTTTTTTGCGAACGGACGGATATACATTTCACATAATATATTCGCTCATATACATCTCACTCGTATGTAACGTATCAGTAACAAAGTTAGGATTTATTCATATTGTAAATATACCAAATTATAAGATATTTTTCATGAAAAATAAATTCTTGCTGAATTCGTTTTTATCATTAGATCAAGGTGTGATTGAATTTTGTCCCTAACTAGTTTTGAAAATTCGATTCAACTTAATGTTTTAATCATGATCGATGATTTTCGATAGGAAGTGATATCCGCAAGTAAAAATAGGCTAACCGGGTAATTAAGTAGAGAATTCCTTTCTGAAAACCGATTCATGCGTTAAGGGTATGTGCAATGTCTTCTTTGGATCTCGAGTTTCCTGCTTCAAAGCCGGTTAATAACGACATTGCCTCGAAGCCTGGCTTGATTTAAGAACAAAAAGCATCCAACATTCTGCTATAGGCATTTTTTTTTCAAATTGACTCGCGATTACTCATAGGACGTCGGCGCACGCCTTGCCGAGTGGCTCAAATAATAATCAAATCACCGCGACGCAACATTTTAGAGCGACGTCATCCCCGTTTCGCTATGCCTTTTGCTCAAAAAATACGAGTATGATTCTTTTTTACGAGCGTAGCGAGTTTCATTTAATATTTGAAAGTCGCTTGGACCGAGGAAGCGATGTGGTCACAGCATTCTCGTTTTCTCTTCTCGCCAAGTTTATTTTCTTTTATTATTATTATTCCTAGATGACTATTCCTCGTATAAAATTACCATCAAATTTCATTTAAAAAAACAACAACTGATTGCAAGCAATTCTTTTCTTCTTTATCGTGTTACTTAAGGATCGTCTAAACAGACAGCCTCATTTGATCATTGTCTCACATTTGAGCATGTTGTAAGAAATGATAAAATTTAATAAATTCAAACTAGATAAAACGAAATAACGGGGAAAAAATGTTTCAGAAACATTTGTGACATTCCATCATTGACACTTAATAGTCAAAAGTCATTATACAATTGTAATAGACCGAAGCTGTGAAATAAAGCTTGTCGTGCATCTCTCATAAGCTTGATTCTTTACGAGGCATTGATGACTTGGGCTCGTCCGACCGCAGACAAACTCACGAAACTCTCATTTCAGTTCCTACTCCTTTCTTATTTATCTTCCAATCATTTCTCATTTTAGAACAATATATGTCTCTTTACTGGCGCATATATTATTATTTTGATGTTCGCGGGGTCAAAGCGCTATCCTTAGCGGGACATTTTCGACACCGATAATGCGCCGCACAAAGGGGGTGTCCTGTCATCTCGGCACTAATTTTCAGAGCGCCGTTCGTCGATGGTGTTGCAACATTAATTATCATTAATCACTCGAATTGTCTTCTCGTGGCAATAAAGTTCGATTACGTCAAGCACATACTTACTCGCTGTCGAAGTGTGACAAAGTGATAAAATGACAAACTAGCTGAAACCAAATACGCGCACGATGTCGAGTACTCATTGGTTCAAGGCAAAACCGCCAACAACAGTTAGATTTTATATACTATCATGTATATTCAATTCATTTCTTTATTTTAACAATAAAAAATACATTCAAAAATAACACAGCTGAGGGGGGTCATTTCACTCGTATACAATTTAATAGCAGTCTTAAAGAATACTACGATCGTAAATCGTTGACAAACTCTGTTGTTAACATCTTTAATAATTTATAAAATAAACATGTAACAAAAAAATCAAACAGTTAGGATGGAACAAAGTTTGTGAAAAAATGAATACTGATTTGTATAAAGATGCAGAGACATCAAAGATGAAGCGTTCAGTGGTCTAATGGCTCGGCAAGCCGTAAAGCGTTGCGATGCGATGGAAGAGCAGCGAGAGCCTCTGCTTGAGATGCGGCTCGACTGCGTGCTGTCTCGTCAAGATCCTAACGCCGCCCACCAGGACCGGAAGTAACGGCGCCAATCGCTCATCCTGTGTAAAATAAATTTGTCCCGTACAGTCAAATTATCTCTAATGATCCAGACGCGAAATTCCAACAACCTCAATTCCTGATTACAACCAGAACTTTGCGTTCTTTCAATTACTGTTATCTTAATGCACAATCACAAATAACTGCAAAGTAATTGCAAAATAAATTAAGATGATTGTTGCGCTCGACAGATCTATTGTACAAGCAGTATTAGAAACCGTTTTCATTTTTTACCCGTCTTTCTCTATTGCAAAGTTCAAGTCGATGTAAACAATTACCGAAAGTTTGAGGACAGAGTCCAGAGTGGCTCCCAGAGTCTGCGCCCAAGCCTGTCGTCTCGCGTCGCTGTCTTTGTTTGTCTTTTTGAAGTCATCGTCCATCTCTTTGCTGGGCTCGCTTTTCAAAAACGGATTGGACCTGAAACCCCGCTTGCTTCTCTCGTAGTCGACCAGCAGAGAGCTCGGATCCATCGAGTCGTTTGGCGAGGCATTTCGCACTTGAACCTGAACGTCCTCATATTTCACCGAACAAGCTGGCGCGAAGTAGTCCGAATTTTTGGAAAGCTCGACGACCGATCTCGACCGAATCGGAGACGACGCCATGGAAGCCATCGGCAGAGGCGATTCGTTCGCCTTGTCCATTTCAAGTTTTCGGTTATTCCGTAACAGGCAGTCGTCGCTCAACGCTCGTGTCAGTTTCTTTTTATTCTGATCCTCCTCGGCAAACAAGACAATGTTCTCGCTGCAATTAAACGTCGTGGAATGAGCAACCGAGGCGAATTTTTCCTCGTAGATGTTAGTCTCGATGGTACTGTGGGGACGACTGTTGAATTTGTAATGATAACGGTCTCGTGCTGAGCTGGCGCACCTCGGTGGGTCTGGTGTATAAAAGTAGCGTTTTGGTTCTAAGCAGTTATCGCTGGAAAAATAAACAAATGGATCAATAAACTTTAAAAAAATCTAAATATATGAATCTTTAAAAAAATAAATACCTTTGACTAGAAGT
Organism: Trissolcus basalis; assembly: GCA_025266255.1. Classification (NCBI taxonomy): domain Eukaryota; kingdom Metazoa; phylum Arthropoda; class Insecta; order Hymenoptera; family Scelionidae; genus Trissolcus; species Trissolcus basalis. The sequence continues at coordinate 83,012 of JAAMPD010000090.1, forward strand.
TCGACCAGATTTGTTCAAGTAATAAATCCTTTCGCTGACTGAACCCAACCTCGAAGCAGGTCGAGAATAATCTGTCTCTGGCTCCGACTCGGGCCCGGAATCAGAAGAATATCCCTCGCCAACAAAGTCTGGAAACCTAAAAGGTTTATATTCCCTCTCCCTTTCATATCCCAGGTTTAATTCTTCTTCCGGTCCACTCTCCTCTCTGTCATTGTAATTCTCTCCCATGTCAAACTCATCTCTGTCTAAAGTTTCTGTAGACAACTTAGAAGTAGAAGGCAAAGACGTTGCGTTTTCAAAATCACGTCCACCACCCTCACTACTGATCTCAGCCAACTCTTCAGGTTGAGAGACCATTAAGTAAATTTTCTTCTCAAAAAAGGTGTCTACTTGCGAGTACCTTCCGTCTGTATCAGTGATAAAGTCAACGTAAACGTTGACCAGCCCGTCGAAAGTCAGTCGCAGGAGACGCAAGTACTTGTGCAAAACTCGGTATTTATTGTCAACGGTATTTTGATTTGAGGTCAGAAGGTTTTTCACAGTATCGGCGTCAGCTTTTAGAGTTTCGACCTCTCGGAGGGTCAGTTCAAATAGGCTGGTTATTTTGATCAGACGTGAGGTTGTCGCCTGGCTGTAAAGGTTTGCCGGTCTTTGCAAATTGGTCACTTTTTGGATTAAAAATTTTAGGCCCGGTCGAGCATCGAATTTCATTGCTGAGGCATAAGAGATGTCCAAGGCCATGTAAAAGATATCTGTCTGAAAAGGTTCCAATGCGATGGTCGCCTTTTTTTCGTGAGACGGTGACAGTGAGTTTGAGATTAGTTGAGACATGCTGGAACTATAAAATTTAGAAAAGTATTGTTTGTAACTTTATTGAAGAAAGAGAGAAAGATTGATAGTGCTAAATTTTACCTGCTAGTCAAAGAAACATTTTGCAGCAAAATACTAGACATGCACTGCAGAAGCATGCGGTGGACTAGAAGTGCGACCACCAGGACTTTCAGGTGAACTCGGACCATGTAAGATTCTGGTCGCTCAGTCGAGGAGATCGCCGAGGGATACAACAGGAAGACATATGATTTTTCGTCAGTTACTGGATTTGTTTCCTCGACTCGTTGATCTTCCAGCAAAAAGACCTGATCGTACAACAAAAAGTCACTTTTGTTCTAAAATGTCAAACCTTTTGAAAAGTGTCTAGTCTACAAAATGTCTACAGCATTGCTGAAAACAAGTAGCCTTTGAGTGGTTTTCTTTACAAATCTTTGCCATCTTTCCAAAAATGGATGCAACGGTTGCGATGGAACAAACAATTTTGAACAAAATTCTTCACTTTTTTTCCAAGCCACTGTCTATTTGGTGCGATAAAATTTGTGAAAACAAGATTTTCAATGTCAAATCGTGAATTCGGTTTTCATTGAAAAAGCATAATTGTTGTCTCTTTGTTTGAGAAACTTTCAATTTTAATCATAAATTTTAGTTCATGAATGTTTGATTTTCATTATGCTTTTACCATTAACCTTTTTTTAATATACTAAATCTAAACTTGCAGTGACATCCGCTCGTGAACTAATTTGCTTTCTTGAGCAAAAAAGCATAAGCCGCTGCGATTTCTACACCTTATATTTTCATTCTTCGCTAATCATGACTTAGAAAAAGAACATAATTACATAGGGTATTATGCATCTTTTCCAAGATAAAATGATTACATTATGTAAAAATGATTTTATACATTGTGTCTGGATATAACTATACAACTGTTCAATTGCTCACGAACTGACAAATGAATTACGAAACAGTTTGAAATGTTTTTACAAGTGAAATTTGACGTACAAACTGGGAAACTAATTGATGAAAATATTCAATGATTATGAGTAAAGTACGATTTTGAATGGTTTTCAAAAGGTAAATGATTTCCTACCAATTAAATTTTTTCAAAATCATTCAAAAGTTTATATTATATTTAAAGTCATCTTTTTAAATCAAGTCCAATCTAAATAAAAATTGAAGGCACTCAAAATCTGTGAGCATTAAAACGAAATAAAGAGAAATAACGTGAGCTACTCACTAGCTGGCCTACTGCGCGTAATGAACTTGTGATATAACTCATAATAAGTTGAGCTTGCAAATTATTTTCAGCTCTCAATAAGCATCACGAAATTGCATCGACGAAAAATCGGGCTTCTCCGTTCTAACAGAATATTTCGAAGAAATTGGGCGCAGTCTCTTTGTTATTGCTAATGTACATAAAATTACTCCGTTTTGTAAACAAAATTAAAAAAAAATCGTCTTGTATAAAAACATAACTTGCATGTTAGAATGTTAAAATGGTATAAAAATGCGAATTCTCTTCTCTTGTGATATGAATCTTTGTTCGAGTAACAAATGTAAAGACGCAAGAAAAAGACAAACAAAAGTAACAAGAACGAAACAGCAAGATGACAAACTTTTTACAAAACAATAAATCTTTTTACAAAGGATATTAATTTACAGTGAGAACAAAACAGTCGAGAACAATTAAGGTAGAGTTTCACAGTTAAAAAACAAAACTGGCGCGGTAACAGAAGGAGACGTGAAGATATAAATATTGTCGTTCGAAAAAGTTTGAAAAAAAAAGGAAATTAGATAAAATAATAGAGATGACGAGAGTTACCGTGAACGATTACAGCCAATGAGGGCCCGTTTTCGACGCATCAGTGTTTGTGTGTTCGTGGAGTGTTGTGTGCTGATTCAGTAGACTACAACCGGAGTAATAGGAAGTAGTGTACTGCTCAAACAATGTCGTTTCGATCGTCATAGACTCTTGAAAAGATGCACTCGGCGGCAGAGATGCCGCGTTCTGTCGCTTGATGGCGCATAAAATCTCTCGCAGCTGTCTCACCTGAGAGCAAGTATCATTCTTTTTTTTTCTCTCATTTCAATTACTCCAGATCAATTACTCTGAGTAACTAAAATTCATCCAAAAATTGATAATCTCCTCTGTACATCAATTTACTGTACATTCAATTTTCACCTCTTTAAGAAATTCAATTCCCACGAAATATTCCTTTTTTTCTTCTCGGCTATATCACGCATTCATTTTACATACCAAAAAAAAAAGTATTTCATTTTATTTGCATTTGTTTTCAGAGATTGAATTAAATTGTTGATAACTGAAGAAATCTGAAAGATTAGTGTATACAGGATGGGGTGATGAAATTGTGCTTGCGCGTACCTGTGAGGATAGCTGATGAAGACGTTCAGAATCCTCCGGGGTAGAATCTTTTCGGGCAGCTACTTTGACTTGAGCAACGTCCCCGTAGAAGGAATCAGACCGAGGTGAAAAAGCCATCGTGAGCTGATGAAGCTCGTGGAGGGAATAAGAGCAAGCTCTGTAGCAAGCCACCCCGCATACTTCCCATTGTTCTGAAGTCAAATGTGGACTACTACTCACCAAAACATGCCTATAAAATAATGAACAAGATTATTAAATGAATGAAATTTAAAAGAGACGAGATCCCGTTCCCTTTCAGCACCGTCAGATTGATAACGTAATTTCAGGTTTATTGATATGCTTTTCATGGATTGGTGTAACGATCTGATCGAATTACCAGAGTGGATTTAGAATATTTTCTTGCATGAATGTATGCAAGAAACTGCGACTAATGACAGAAGGCAGAAAGAAACGTAAGTAGGTAGACGCACAAGTGCGCGTGCGTGTGCAAAACAACAACGTATCGAATGACAGCCTGCGATTTTATTGCACTCGACAACTCGTCAGACGTCCTTATCATTTTACAGTTTGCAATTTTTTGTGTTTCGCAGACGAGAAATCAGTCTGTTGCTCGGACATTTTTCGTTGTGATATTTGAATATCGAGCAGGGATCGCTAATTTCAGTAAAAAAGATCGGTGACACGGTGCTTTTATAATCTCAGGATGGTAATCAAGAGTTTGGAATTGAATAACATTTTTCTGCTCGTTTTTTGCATACCTTATACAGGCACACCCCAGACGAGCTATGCTTTCTGTAGGTTGAACGACACACTCAGTCATCACGAACAACAATTGTTTTAACATCAAAGTTATTGAAGACGTATACAATTCCTCTCTTACAACACCAACACCTAAAAGTCATTGAAAACAAATAGAATTAAATATAATAAAATTATTATTAGACAAAAATAACAAAACATTTGAATCAAAATATACCTTGCAACTGTGCGATAAAATCAACAACCAGATCCGTAGTCAGACCGCAACACTGTTTAAAATTCGATGCAAAATTATCCCAGCCTTTGAAAATGCTTGATGTTTTTCTCAGCCAATTTTGTACCATAGGCAGTAACAAATGATTGATACAGTATAGTCCAAAGAGTGGGCCAGGAACCACCAGAGTGCTCCGCAAAATATGAAACAAAGCTTCTAAAGTGTGGGGCTGATACTTTTTTGGACAAATCATGGTCGCGCTCGCAAGCCCTTCGATCAGTAGAAACCAGACCTTTAAAATTCCACTTGGATTGTCCATGCTCTGCAGAGTATTGGTTACAGTTTGAAAATTGTGCATTGACGTTGCTTCCAAGCAGGAATGTTTTTTAATTGCTGCCACGGCTTTGGTACGATCGTCCTCTCCGTTCTCGCCATTTCTCATGAACTCAAAAGTTCTTTTGCACCACTCGTAACGTTTTGCTACATCGATGTTTGGAATGTTTGGATCGACATATTGTGGAACGTTGAGTAACTGAATTCGTTGGACCGAATGAAAGATTGGACATGCTGGCATTTTGTACATGGAAGCCAGTATTTCGCTGCAGTTCAGCAGGTGCTTCAAACTTTCCACGCATAAACTTGTCCCTTTGGTTCCTGTGCTGTCGGAAAACAAGTCATTGCGGTGGACTGAAACGTTGGTCGGTGTGCTTGGAGTTTCTTCTTCCTGAACGCTGCATTGTCTTGAATCGTTCATCGAGATGTAACTGCCTTTAACGTGTCTCAAAAGACACAAAATACAATCCAGAGCAGCGTTTGAAAACACCAAAGTATTGTTGGTAGAGAGAAAAACTTTGAAAACTTCTAAAAGAGGGGCCGATTCAATGCAGTCAGCATTGCCCACAGAGACAACTCTCAGAGCTCCAAAAAGTGGTCGCCAACCTGATCGGATTTCAGTTCGGTTCGTTTCTACAAATTCACAGATGCAGTTGACAATCTGAAAAGTATACCACGTTAATAATTAAATTGAATAGTTGAATTTAAATTGTATTTTAATATTGCTTGCCTGCTTTAATATTACCTGATCCTGAACATCACTGTCACACAACTCGAGGCATAAAAGATTTTCAAACGGCTTGAAAAGTGCTTCGTTGAAGTGAAAATGTGGCAGTTCCAATTGTTCGTTCAAAAGAACTGCCATAGAGTCGTGAATACACTCGACTGCTTTTTTAGAGATACTCCGATCCTTATGACAGGCCGCTTCCATAAAATGTGGTCCTAGTATACTCCAAACCTAATACAAATCATAAATGAAACAACTTTCAACTACGATCATTTTTTTATTTAAATTACTTTTAAAAAATCTTCACCCTCATGATATGAATCAACGATCGCCCACTCTTCACACATCTCAGCATCACTTCTCCCAACCGTGAAAGTAAAAGTACGTTCATCTCATCTTGTCGAGGCTTATTTTTCCTCCACCAAACTTTCTTCTTAGTTTTACAGCCGTCGTCACTTTTGAATAACTGATCTTTGCTAGCTTTGCATAGTGCGGTCAGGAACGAACACAGGGCTCGCAAGTTCAATTTTAAAGCAGCATCCTCAAAGAGTCTATCTACGGTTTGCGACAGAACGCAGACTATTTTTGCGGCATAATCCGCGGGCAGTATACCATTGAACTGAGTGTCGGCATTTGATTCCTGTATTAATTCTGGGATCGATTCCAGATTCAAGTTTTGGTTATATGGTGAAGAGAGAAAACTGTAAACGTCCACGCAAGTCTCCTCTTCATCGATAATATTGAAGGCCATGCGAACTTTTTCCGCGTTTGATTTGTTATCTGAACTAGGGCTCTCCTTTTTATCTTTCTTCTGCGACGATTTAACCACAGTTCCTTGATTTTTCCCAAAGAAATCACGTTCCAACTTGCCGATATAGAGACAACATCTGCGGTAAGAAAGTTTATTACACAGATACCGAAGTACGAACGTGTGTTTAGAAATGAAAATAAATAATAATGGAGAAAATAAAAGTAAAACATACACTCAAAAAGCAGATTTCTAGTTCTTACGTAAAAACATGTGGCCAACAGTCGCTATCGTGACTTCCTAGTTCTAATCCCCTTGTTAAGAGAACTTCCATGCTTAAAACGTGACAAGTATGAAGATTCGTTGCCCGATTTTGTAACTTGAGCCGCAGGACGTCCTTAGTTCTTCTTAATTTAGAAATTGATTGTTCAGAACAAGCAGCCTTTGCCAGTAAAGCGAAAATTGCTCCGCAACGGGACTGAAGACCTACAAAACAACGTTTTTCATTAGCAAAGTTTGAGGATAAGAAAATCAATGACTGCTGCAGGCTAAATATACTCGTCTGAAATTGCTTTTTGATAATTACCAAGAGTGTTACTCAAAGTTGCAGCCTTATGTAAACCTTCTAAGGCCAAAACAATGGTATCTTTGACTCCACGCCTTGCGTCCGATCGGTTTAGCAATCCCCTGTCATTTTCATCTTTACTTGGATTCAGTCCAGCAGTGAGAACTGCCATCATGCTGCTCCAACAACACGTTAAAACTCTTCTGGACAATTTGGCACCGGCTTCTGCTTCCGGAGTTGGTTCACTTCGCGAAAGTTGTGCTCGTTCTAATCTTCTAAAGTCTGACAAAAGTTGGCCGCCTTTCAAGCTTCCGTTCAAGCCATCAATATCTAAAAAGCAAATTTCATATCAACGATTTGTATGCGGTTTATGCCATTTTAGATTATAAAAGATGATAATTTCTATTTAAATTATACCTGTAAGAACATTTGCGAGAGCACTATTTTCACCAGAATTAGGATTGTAGCCACACTTCTCTAACAGGTTACAAGCTAAAATTTGTTGATAAAGTTCAGAAAGCCAGGTAGCAGATAGGTAAACTAAAACTCCTGAACCATGAACTTCTTCCACAAATTGTTCCTGTAAAAGTGAATGATTTTTAAAATTCATTTTTTATTCTCTTTTATATTTGTGATAAAAAGATTCCATTATTATTAATTATATTTACCTCGCTTATTGGCACTTTTTTCATTTCATCCTCATAATAATTTAGCCTGATCAACTTCAAATTCAATAACAAAGCAGCATAAGTTGCCAGATAAATTCCATCCGCGTTCATAATAGTCATGAGAGAATATGAGTCTGAGCTGTCGTTTTGATTTTGCATCTTCTGTTGCATTGAAAACACTCCTGCAATAGTTACAAAAACATTTAATCATTTATTAATAATATTAATCAAAAGTACATGTACATGATGTAAAGCTCAATCTATCTCTTACTTTGACAGTATTCCGAAGCAAAATTCTGTAACGCTCCATCAATTTCAATATTACTTCTCAACTGTAACAACAAGGGTACCAATTCGCCTTTCAACGTTTTGACAAAACATCTTGCGTTGTGGCGTTCAACATCAACGTTGCACTCTTCGGCAAACTGACGACCAACATGAAGGCACTTGGGCAGTTTTTCCAGTCTCAGTCTCTCTCGTTCGTTTGCCAAAGCATAATCGATGTCTACGCCGTCTGTATCGTTCGCTTCGTTTGCCTCATCGGAATCATTTGGCGGCCCTTCGGTGTCACTTGAAGATACCTCTTCCTCAGATGCACCGTGCCCAGATGTGTCCGAGTCGAACCCAGTTGACCCTCTTTTCTTTTTCGTTTTCATCAACTCCAGTTGTTCTCTATAGTAAATTCACCAGGATAATTTTTCAACATTAAAAATTATCTTTATTAATCTTTTCTAATCTGATTAAAATTTTGACTAACCTATATGTCTTCGGAAGACGTGCCATACTCTGATAAGTTAAAGGACCTTTATAGTCACAAGATTCTAAGTCTTCATAAAGACTGTTTATCGTGCACGTGTACTTGTGATTGATGGCTTTTCCTTCACAGAGTTCTTGCAGAGCCGAGAGCATGGCAACAACACTCGAGACACTCGCATGGAGAAGAGGCGTTCCGGCAGTCATTGTCTCTTCGATTGAATCCATAGCTCTTTAAAAAAAACATCATTTTAATTTGTATGAATAAAATTTGGTAATAAAAAAGATTGGAGAATATAAATACTGACAGCCTCATCAGAGCCATGTCGCTTTGCAGTTGACTAGACTTATCATCATCCACTAGAAGAGGTCCAGCAAAATCTACTATACGACTGGGACTCCTGAGAAGCTCCCTCAAGGCTTTCAGCGATTCCAATCGTTGCTGTGCGGGAGGATATAACAGCATTCGGTGAAATACTGATTCCAAAACTGGACGTAACGGTCCTACACAACCAACTAATCGAACCAGTTCAGTTCCAATGCTGAAAATAAATTGTCATAAAAATCAGTTACCAAAAGATAACGTATAACGAGTTTTTAATTTGTTTATACCTATAGACAGTCTTTGCCTGATGACTATCGAAACTTAGAGAAGTGACGAGGTAGCCCGAACCACGACCTACTTCTGTATCCTTGTCCTCTCGCGACGTAAAAGATTTATCTACTCTAGGCGTGCCCAAGAAAGCAATCAAAGCCGGACAAAACTTTTGCCATAGAAAAGTTGTAAAGTGTGCGTTCGTATGTATTTTTTGTGGTAGAGATGAAATCAGCGTATGCAGACATTCCAGCAGAAATACGACTGTACTGCTTCCGGTGTTACTGCTGGTCCCAGTTGCTGAATTGCTGCCACTGTTGCTGTTACGAGCACTGCTATAAAACATAAAAAAGGTACAAATTAAAAAAAATAGAAAAATTATAAAGGAAAATATAAAATAAAATATTTGTAATTTCATAATTGCATTACTTACTTTTGAGCCTCGTCAAGTTTGCAACAAATGTACTGAAGAATCGGGAGCACCTCGTTAAAACAGGAAACACCCTTTTCGTGAACATTTTTGTTCCTTTTGGCATTTTCATCCATCTCTCGGCATTCTTCGTCTGGCAAAGTTAATGAGACGTTACACATACGACAAGCAACCGATATTCCCATCCCGTGTAAAAAGCTACAATTTGTGCTTAATAACGTACATAACACACTCGCTTTTATAACCCATTGACTGCAATTCATGTCACCCTATTTATTTTTTTGTACCAAATTATGTTTATTTGAAATTAACTTGGTTTCATATATGAAATTTACTTAGTTGTAAACTCAACGTTAAACTTAATGATTTTGCTTTTATATTTTTAATAGCCTTTGGAATTGGGGTTTGAAAAATACGTTGACATTAATTGCTTTTCATTTCTACATGGGGAGGAATATTGATTTAATTAAATTAATAATTCGATAATCATAGATAAAGAAAAGTAAGATGTTTTCTCACCTATAAACAAACAAAATGATCTAAGAGTTTGACTGGTTGCAGCCTGTGCTGCTGTCCTCACAGCTTGGTTCCCATTTTCGAAGGCCTCGCAACATGTTGTAAGTATGGCAATTATGAGTCGGCCATTCATTGTCCAATAAGGTGAACATGCTACCTGTAGTAATACCTGAAAAAAAGACTCGAATAAATATAAAATAAATGTTTGATTTTACAGGGGTCTTATATAATAGAATAAAAAATAGAATAATTAAAAAGAACAAATTAGGAACAGAAATTCAATATAAAATTAAATTATGGAATTAAAATTAATTACGTTTCATTGTGTGATTTGACAAAAACACATTAAACAGCTAGATTTATTTATTGTCACCTTTAGCATATCAGTTTGTGTATCGTCTGACTGTGACAATATAGACCCCATAGCATGCAATACTTGTGCAGGTAACCAAAGCGAATCATCCTCTGGTTCATATGGCGATTGAAATCTGTCATCCCTCAACATTTTCTGTAAACCAAAAATTCAATTAACAAAAATATAGCCAAGCATAAACATTACTGTTCTAAGTTGCAAACGAGACTGTTGTAAAGAAAAATAAATAAATAAAAAAAATATCTACATAGATACACTTTTGTCATTAGACATATATTTCTGTTGCATAAAACCACTGGATAAAAGATATTGAATATTCATACATGCAATCCGGAGAGTGCCAAGGTGACGAATTTGCTTTTTTTTGTTTCCAGTGCCAGCTGAATGGGTCGTAAACATTTCATCCGTAATTCATGAGGTGGGTCTCGTAAGAGGCCCTGCTGTTTGTCCAGAAAATCTGTTTATCAAAAAAAGGGAGAAATTAAAAGATGAAAATTACAACTACCAATACGTTACAATTTCCCCCACAATAATGAGGGATAAAATGAACAATTGTTTAAATAATTACCGTAAGCTTCTTGCGCAGCTTTGCGTACGTTTTGTAATTTCGCATTTTGAGCTTCTTTGATGATCTGTAAGAGAAGATCCTCCATGATACAACTGACACTCAACACTGCACAACGAACTGACTGTATGCCACGTGAAAAATCGATACCGCGTAAAACCCACGCGTTTCCCTCGACTGCGGCTCAGCTGCATGATTAACGTTTAAACATTACATATAGAACGGTGTGTTTTCTTCACACGATAACATTTCTAGAATTTATTTTTTTCAAGGTCCAATAATTCTTTGAATTTAAGCGGCAGTTATAATGTAAACAAACATTTTCTCAAGCTCTTATTGTGTTGCTATAAAAAACATTGACCAGAAAACAAAAAGCCAAGAGTATTTATCTTTTTTGATTTGCGGTCACATTGAAGACATATTATTATTTTCTATACAAAGTTCACCAAACTCTGTAGTCAGGCGCGGTCTATGTAAACAGACGTATCAAATATCCTTCTTGGCTTTTCTTGGAAGTGATTATAATTTTCTTTCTGCATCATATGACACCCAAATTTTCTACAAATCTTGCTAACATATAACAATTCATAAACAATGTAAAATTATACAATGTGAAAAATTGTTTTTTTTTTATCTGATGGAATTTATAATT
>JAAMPD010000091.1:0-94106 GCA_025266255.1 Trissolcus basalis
TATTTTATAAAAAAAATCAAATTTCCAACAATCGATTTGTTTCAGGTATTTGACAAACACAATCGAGGGTATATCACTGCTTCTGATCTTCGAGCAGTGTTACAATGCTTGGGCGAAGATTTGTCCGAAGAAGAAAGCAAGTATTCTAAAATATTCAACAGAACAATAAATTTTAAACCAAGTTGTATTTATTTATTCATTTCTATCAATTTGATAAAATATTTTTTACAGTCGAGGATATGATTAAAGAAGTGGATGTTGATGGAGATGGAAGAATCGATTTTTACGGTAAGAAGAACAACTTTTAAATTTTTAGTTGTAATAGTTACATATAACCAGTTTGGAATAAGTAAAAACGATAACAATTTTTCTGTTTTTTGTTTATGAATTTTTTATTGGAAGTTTCAGCTATTAATGATTTCACTGTACATATAGATTTGTTAATTATGGAAAGAGTAATCGAAAGCAAACCAGAACAAGCAAACATGCATAAGTTAAAAAAACATCAAACGATAAATGAAAAATTAAAAAGGCTGGAATGTACCTTTATTTTCATGTATTCTTAAACGAATATATTTTGTTAATTTGCATTATGTTTGATAGAATTTGTTCATGCTTTGGGAGAATCTGGCAACGACGATGACGAAGAGGAAGAAGAATTGGAGGACCCGCAATCACCAAACTTGTAGGAACCATCAATTATTCCAGATCTCGAGTCGTCATAGAAAGTATAGTTAATCCAAAAATGTCGAACTGATGCGCACTTCCGTAACTGCCGGGAAAAGCTAAAAAAGTTATAAGTGTGTATGTCGTTATTAAATGCACAGCTGGTTTTTGCCTACGAGCACCAAATCCTTGATATCACAAAATTATAATTCGCACAATTTTTCTCAACACGTTGATGTGTCTGTTATTACACTCAGAAAAGTATTCTTCTTATACGAAAATGAAAAAAGGTTTCTAGGCTTAGACATTTCAGCGTCGACTTACATTTTCACTAGCATTTCCGTGTACGCAGTGTACGAAGAATTTTACATTAATCAAAAAAGAAAAAAAAACCAAAAATGTCTTCATTCAAAAAAGTTCTTGTTCGCTGGAAGAAAGTCGTTTTTGTGAGTGTATAGATGTTTAAAACTTAACCGTAATTACGATGTTATCACTCGAAAATTAAAAAGTTTAAAGTTTTTAAGTAAGTTTCCAATTTGCATTTGAAATAACTGAATGAAAAATAATAAGAACTATCTCGCAGCTCCAATTTTTTTACGGTCGGCGAAATTTGTATTTTTGCCTGCTATGCCTACTAATATGTGAGCATCTGTAACAATTTCTAACAATTGAATTATAGCTTCACCAGTATACGAAATTTTCGATCAATTTAGAGAACACTTGAAAATACTCAAAAATTTATAGCATTTAACGAACAATCAATACTCATGAATATTTCTATTAGAAACAAGTAAATTACGAATAAATCACACAGTATATAATGTTTAACAAATATTTCCAGTTAGCGTCGATGGTTGCATTGAAATGTATTCCAAATTGAAAATTAAACAATTAAAATTCTAAAAACTTATATAATTATATACGTTTTTTTTTCAACAAAAAAGTGGAATTAAATTATAATTGACTGTAAACAATCATAAACATTCTATTTGACGATTAGAAAAAAAGTTATAATTTGATTAGCATGTCTGGCGCCACCCACCCAAAACGTCAACCTTTTTTTTCGCTTTAAAAGACACACGAAGTGACTCTTGATATATCAAGAAAAATGTAGGTATGTCGTGCTCGTGCCTGGCGTGGAAACAAGACTCTTGTGCGAATGGAAGTTGACAGTCCGAGAAGGCGGGGCCGGCCCAACATCACAATATACTATTTTACGAAATACTGAGAAAAAAAAGTGAAGAATAAGAATGTAATAATTTAATATTATCTAATACCAAAGATACCATTTTCGTACTACAATATCAATTTTCGCGTATTCATTAATTGATTCGGACGAAAGTTCGTCAGAATGTTACAGGAGCTTAATATAAAAATGATGATGAAATGATTTCTTGGGTGGAAACGAAAAGAAGCTGCATCGAATACAAATGACATTTCCTTTCAATTGAAAACCTATTTCTATTCCACCCGGTTACTATGAACGTAGAGAGCTTATCAAAATGATTTGTAAATACATGCCAATGCCAAACCTGTCGTTTCACGATCAAACCTACATCTCGAATGACAAAGTCCTCTTGATTGCACCCTCCGTGCGACGCGCAACTGATGTACATCGTTTTCCTTCTCGAAGCAGACTCGAGAAATCTTTATGTCATACATTCATACTTTATAAACATCCAACTTTTGTTTTTAGGTGTATCTTTTCGTTCTAAAATCATACCGAAGTTCAATAAAAGAAAAGCAACTGAAAAAAGTATCTCAAAAGATATAATCTCAGTAACAGATAAAAACATAGCAATTAGATTAAATAATAAAATATATGAAATAAAGAAAAAAATTGTTTGACGATCGTCATTTTTACAGTTTTGCATGCAGTTTTATCTGAAATGCAATCTTAGGTGCATTTTGATTTACAACTTGCACAAAAGCGATGAAACATTTTTTCGCAGCACTAAAATTTTATAATCGCAATTGCACGCAATGTTTTGAGGTTTGATTTTGACTTCTTTTTTGTTTCATTTGAATAAAATAAACTTGATCTGAATGTGTGCATACCATGCCAAGCGGTTTATAAAACTGGGTTATATTTTTTTAGTCATGAATTCTGAATACTTTTCGGTCTACAATATGAATGGAACCAATATTTTTCTTGTATCAATAAAACATATTTTGACAACGATATACGAGAGAAAACAAGCTCAAAGCATCGTTATAAACAAAAAGTGATTAACGACTTCAACGCGATGCCAACGAAATTCAATCTTTGAACCTTCGATAGATCTTTTTATTTATTCACTAAACGTGAAATTGCAAGCTGATTCGTTTATGTAATCGAAAAATACGAATTAATGTTGAAACAGAAATATTTTAAAATATCGTTATACCCACAATTCAGCAACTTTTTGTTCAACATATTCATTTCACGTACAAAAATTCTTGAAAAATTCCTCGAGATGAGTTTAACATTTTCTGAAGCTCATAAATGTAGAAGACATACTATAAAAAATCAAATTCATAAAGGTTGATAGATTTAATTGATGTTCTATCAGAAAAAAAATAATTTGCAAATTGACGCGCTGAAGAAAGTTTGACAAATTGAAAAATAATAAAAATAAAAGATATCACGCACATAAAAGTATACGTACAAAATTTACATTCAAAAATCTAAACTGTACTTGACGTCGGAAACCATTTATGTTATCTCAATATATAAATATTTGACAACTTTTTACATTTCAACTTGTACATCAATTTTGGCATATTGTAGTTATTTATAGTATCGCTTCTATGTAAGGCATCTTTGCGATAGAGATTTCCAATATTATTGTGAAAATACCGATACTCATTAAGGGCCTGCCTGCAAGTACGAAAAAACTTCGTTTTAACAAAAAATTGTTTGAACAAATTGTATTTATGCAAATCTTCTGTTTCGTTTTGTATTGTACATATAAGTATTCAAATAGTACGAAAAAATTGGTCCTAAAATGTTGAATATCTATATAGTATTTACGACCCAACCATCCTTCAAATATGAATGTATTTTAAAGTGCTTTAGTGGCACACGTTTTCTCATTTTTATGAAAACGTTTGAAAAATTCATGTCATTTTATATATTTTAAAAAAATTGCAGGTAGGCATGACCCCTCGAACCTCATGTATTAAACACAAACAACAATTTGGATTTGGCCCTGTAAATATTACAAAAATTAAAAGTATGCATAAACAATTTCTCCTCAAAATTTTACTAATCGAACATGCACTCTGAAATAATTCCTAAAACTGGCTAATTTTCTTACACCTAAGGGGTTTAGAGGGTTCCCTACTAAGAATTTTTTTGAATGTTTAATTTGAAATTCAAAAGCTTATGTTTTCTGTAATTCGTGTTTGCAAAATATTCAATAAATCAAGTTAAAACAATGAAAAGTTTAGTTCTTTAATTCATTCCTCTTTTCTTATCCGAAACAATGAAATTGTAATTTTTAAAATATCTTTTAAAATACACCAAAAGGAACATGCTCAACGAACCTTCGGTAAAATGAATATGATTCAGGAATGTTCGTCAAAAATATTTTATTTTTGTAACTTTTAATCAGGTTAATTTTAATCACAGGTAATGTATCACATAACTTATCATTTCATTATAAGGGTTTCGTTAGTCAGAATATAAAAAATAAAGATAAATCATTAATATTGCTGAACGTTAGTTCGCGCTTCATAAATTCTTTCACAAACTCTAAATCTACTTGTACCTAATTTGAAATCGATTATCAAACACAAAAATCATTTACAATACAATAAAAATCATAATCAGTTAACAAACTTATTTGTTATGGATTTACAAAACAGAAAATAGTTTGTTTTTTTTTTCTAAAAAATATTGCACATCTATTTTCCAAATTAAAGTACATTAGCTCGTTACACACTTTAATATACTTCATGTTAACATACACCGGTCGCATTTTGCGTAAAATCTTCACAAAATTTGATTCCGTAAGTGAACTCAAATTCACAATAAGTAACGCAACCGTAATAAGAATGCTTTGAAACAAATGCTTGAATCTAGAGCAAATTTTCGTATCGAAACACTTAATTTTCAAGATCCAGTGGATCATAAACAAAATTCAAACCTTTTTTTAAAAGCATTCCGTGTTATCGCTTGTGTAGCAATAATGGCAACATACAAACGAAGGCAATGATGCTACTTGTTTTTTTTCTTTTTTTCTATTTCAAATTACAACATACAATGATCCAAATAAAAGCATCAATTTGGCGTAAAGGTTTTTCAAAGTACTGGCTCATCGTCCGTCTCATCGCTCTCCTCAGCAGATTGCACGGATGAGAATCCTCCCGACGATGAATTGTAAGAATCGGTTCTCAGTCTTCGCAATTGTTGCATCTTTTGCTGCTGCTGACTTTGTTGGGTATCTTTCATTGAGTCCATCATCAAAGGCTTCAAAGCAGACCGCAGAGACCAATAAAGTCGAGAATGAGTTTGTTCTTGGTATGCAATTAGTTCCTCATTTCGCAAGCGTTTCTGAAAACAACGAAAATTCATCTTTCAAACATAAATTCATACAAAGCAATCTCATCCATTACAATCCCAGCAAATTAATTTTTGCTGATTAATTCATTACTCTCAAGTGTAATTATCTTAAGTGGAGCTTTACAATTCGCTTTTAATAAGCAAGCATCAACATCGTTGTATTCTTACCTGGGTTTCATTACTTAAGTCGTTGGGCGTCGATCTAAATACAGGCAACTTCTTATTTTCTGCGAAATGCTTCAGAGCTTCATCTCTGACGTAGACCAATGGTCGGATCAGCCTCAGGTTCTTTCCTCGTACGTAACGATGAGCTTTGAAAGCCTTTAGTTTTCCATTATAAAACACCGATGCCAGAAAACCGTCCGTCAAGTCGTCCAACGTGTGTCCGAACGCTAGCACGTTGTAATTATTTTTCTCAGCGACGGAGTACAATTTCAGCTTGATCGCCTTCGCACAGAACCTGCAAGATCCTGATTCCGTTACTTTCCTTTCTTCCTTGCCATGATCGGACCCCTGAACGAAAGATCCAATTTCTTCGTAGAAGTAGGGAACCCCGATGGACTGCATGTACTCCTTGATCGAATCGACGTTCAACTTTTTGTCCACGTCGATTGTCACCACCGCCAGATCCATCTCGATGCCCTTGAACCGAGCATAATATTTGAACTGGTGTAACGTTTGCAAAAGTGCCAAAGATTTAGTGCTACTCAATGAGAGGCACACTAAAATTCTGTCAGCGTCTCTGATCATGTCATATTCCTGCATCGCTTCGATCATATTCTTCCAGATATTTTTTGGGATGCAGTGCCAGAGCGACGCCGACTTGACGCAGTCGCCCTCTTTGTCTTGACCATTTTTGTCCTTCTCCGATGCCTCTCCCCGAAAACGAGGACTGAAATTAATTTCCTCGTCTTCGGAGAAATCATCGGCCAACGATTTGGTTTGTTTGTTGAAGATTGAACTTGTGGAGAGCATGAATCGACGACCCGTGCAGTTGCTCGAATCGGCACTGCTGCTACGCCCGAACTCAGATTCGACCGAGCGGTCGTTCTCGTGGAACGACAAGTTGATCCCGCTGTCCTGCGAGCTCACGGAGTTAACGGCCGAATAAATTTTTGGCAGAGCTTTGCCAGATGCTTTAAAAATGTCCTCGTCCTCGTTGGCGTCCTCCTCGTCTGTCGCCTTGTTTTCAACATTCACACCAGGCTTTGCAACACTGATAACCGTCTCGTCTGATGAACATTCGCTTGAAACTTTGCTGTCGCTGTGAAAGTCGCAGCATTTCTCCGACGAACTTGATCGGCATGACTTTTCTAGGACCGGGCGCTTTTTTTCTGTTGGTGATGGACAATCTAAGGAGGTTCGGTCTTCTGGAGAGTACCTATTGGAACATTTTCATCCGTTATTAAAAAATATTATCAGAAAATATTCAATTAGAAGAATAACAAAAGAAAATAAAAATGCAGACACAAAAGTTGTAAAGTTAAAAATTTGAACTTTAAAAAAACGTTTACCTATGAAGCCCGTCAACCGAATTGACCATGCATCTAATCTCTGATTTGACCTCGCTGGCCATTCCTTTGGAGAACTCCATCAAGTACTCAGCAATATCCGTTACAGACAGCGAGTCGTTCTGCTGCTGAAGTTGCTGTTTGTCTTGCACACGCTGTTGGGGAGTTGTTTCGCTTGAGTTGGTCTCAGAGAGGGCGTCATCCACCTTTGATATAACTTCTCGTATCTCCGACTTGATTTCTGTTGCCAGCTCCTTTGTAACTTCCTTCAGGTACGCTCTCAAATCGTCCTCAGAACTTTGGCTGACGATGGACGAGACAGGCGAGGAACGGCCAATTCGATTGCTACTGCCAAGCCCGGATTCAAAGGGCGAAGAACAACTGGAGGTATAGGGAACGTGGCCTAATGAGGATGAGGAACGGTTAGGACTGTGAGCTCGGTCGCATTCCGAGAAACCGTTCAGATCAGTTTGGCTACTGCAGCTGCAGTGCCTCTGTCTGGGGTGTGATTTGACAGTAGCAATTCCAAGGCTAGCCAAAGTCTGGGGGCTCAATGGGATCGGCACTGAAGGCATCATCTCTCCGTCTCTCGATCTCAGGGATCCACTGCTCCCCAACGAATTGCATCTCATTCGCCCGGCAAACACATCACGATGATCTCCAACAGATAAATGATTCGTTGACTTTGGAACAGAACCTGTAAAAATTTAATCTATAATCAATCTGATCAATCTAATTAATTAAACTGAGTATTTTTATTATTTTCAGATTTGTTATTATTTCAAGTTCAATAAATCTGTACTAAATTGTGTACCGAAAAAGTCGGCAGCAGTTGATACTGCTTCTCCGAGAGCGAATTTGACAGTAGGTGCAGGGGATGGTGGACACGTTGCGGGCGACCTCAAGTTACTGTTTGGACAGGAGCAGTCGTCTTGAAAAACTGCTTCCTGCATTCTTATAATGACTCGTCGCTTTTTGTTTTGCAGGTCGGGAGGACACGTCAAAACTGGAAGACTGTTATGTCTTGGCGAAAGTGTTGCAATTGGAATGGTGCCGCTAAATGGCACGTCACTGTTCAAACGTCTCATCACAAAATTACCGCCATGGTTGCTCCCTGGATTATCAAAACACCTACAAACATTCAATTATGATATCAGCAGATACATTCATTAGATCTTGAACTGAACAACTCCTTGTTAAAAGTTGTTCACCGGAGGATCTAATTCTTGCAAAGTTAAGTCCGTAAACTGAATTACCTGCTGTGATTCGGGTCAAAAGGTACGTTAGTTTTAACATTCTGCGAATTGCCAAGTAGAAGATCTTGTGCCTCGTTTGAAAGCATGAACCACCTTAAGCTTTCGAAATGGCCATCGTGGGACACATCGGGGTCGATTTGCAACGGACACCTCTGAGCCATCTTTCTAGCTCTGTTGAAAATATTGCGCGCCGTTTGCAAGCATTCGTTGTAGCCCTGCGGAAACGCGCCTGCTCCGGAGATTCGTCTCTCCGCGGCATTCATCTTTCCATCCGTGTATCTTATAGTACCAAGACAGCGTCTATCTTTGAAAACGCTGTTCGTGTGGTGTCGCCATTCGCCCGTCTGAACGTTCAGAACGTATTGGGGCAATAACTTCCAGCCTTCTGTAGCGACCATCTTTAGCGCCTCCAAAACAAAACCAACTTCCATCTCTGACATGAAATACGGAAATGATATTCGGGTAAATCCTGGTCGCAATGTTTCTGCAACTGCTTCACTTTTGCTGACGTCATCGGTACTGAAACATAAAGTCAGCTTTGAAAATCCCACACACCCTGAGGGATTTGAAATCAAAGTATAATTTGAAATCAAAGGGGGTAATTTGAAAAAAATTTCAAAATAAAAAGAGGGTGGAGAATGATATAGAAAGGAAACTGACCTTTTCGAATAACTCGAATTGTATTTTTTGGCGAGTTTCTCGTTTATGCCCATAAGATCATAAGCGTATTGATCAGCGCAAGCGCAGCCTCCTTGGGCTTGCACACCAAATACGTCATTTAATATTGCACATACGAAGTTGTGATGAAGAAACATCCCGCGGGGGTGTCGAACCAGGAAAGAAAATATTGGCAATCGTTTAACATTTGATGATGCACTGCCTAGCAGAATTAACTCTGGAATCGTTCGCACATGAGACAACACTTGCCTGAAAAAAAAAAGATTTGCTCGTTACTTCGTCAAAGGATCCACTTTATTTCATTTACTCGTTTTCATTTACTCATTTCATTGAAATTTATACAAAGCAATGAAAAAGCTTTTTTACAGCTGCTAGAATTTATGCTTCGAAATTAAAAAGTAAAAGATCAACAAAGCGTTGTACTTGGAAATTTTGTCGTGGCGTGTTGCTATGGCCTGAGGAGTTACATTCTCTTTAAGTTGCATCGCGAGGCCAAAGCGTATCTCCTCCACAACCCCTTCAATGCTCCTTTCGTAACGCGGATCCGAATATTTTAGACAATAATTTGTGTCAATCTCATCTTTCTCATTTAATAGAGCTTTTTTGACAATTAGAACTGCCAGAGTTTGCACTCCGCCAACAAATTTGTGCCCAGAGAAAATGATGGCGTCTTTGTAGACTCTGCTTTCGTTGATTCCAGTTACATTTGGGTTCATATCAACTTTGACATATGGCGCTGAAAACGACAAAATTTAAGTACATTTTCATTTTCAATTACTCTTCAAATATTCATGTTGAATTACTAAAATATTTGGTAATTTTACATCAAACAGAATAATTTAAATTTTTCATCGTTTAAAATTACATTATATATGATGTATTTTTTTCTTAAACTGAAACTTTTGAACTATTTTCATCTTAAATTATCTAAAAATATGTTAACTTTACACTTCTTTTGTAAAATTACACGAGCAAATTTATTTTTACATTTTTTTCTTAGAAAATTGTATTATATCTTATCGCTTAATTGTTTGTGTGCAATTAAAATCTTTTTTATCTTTTTTGGCCAACTAAAGTGTTTTCAACTGACCAGCGGATGTATAGTTCCAAATGCTTAAAGCTCCGTGTTGTCTGAGGAGCAAGGTCGTTGCAACGTCATCGACTAAGACCCCTGTCACGCAGCTTGCAATGCTAAAGTAACCGATTATTCTGGACGCCGTTGCTGTTGATTTTTCATTAACAATCTTTCGTTCGAGATCATTGAGGTCCAAAAAGCCTTCCCTCGTCTCCTTGATTTTTATAATCTGCAAGATAACAAAACTGAATTACAATGTTGCGACGCATTCAATCTAACAAGTTTAAAGGAGATAATGCAGTTTACATCTGATTCGCAGCTCAACTTGAACTCAAGGATAGCTTGCAAATATTCTTTCCCATTCAACTCGGAGAAATACTAAATAAGAGTCATTTAATTTTTTCTCTCTTTTTCTTGTATTACCTTCGCTCCACATTCGCGCCAGGGCCGGTGATATTCGTCGCGATCATGCGGACCGACAAAAACAGTTGTCGGCGTGGAAAAATCAAAACTTGTCAGTAATGTGCGTAGCGCGCAAATTGCACCTTGTCCAGTGAAAAAAAGTGCATCTTGTTCGTTAGCCCCGACGACATGTTTGATGATATCTCTGGCTTCATTTCTGCGAAACATCAATCATGAATTAATACCTTTATCATATCAATAATAATCTTTGAAACAAAAAAAAACAAGTGATTATATATGAACATACTCCATATATGGAGTCAAGCGTTTGTAACATCAGTGGTTGCATACAAAAACGTATATAACCGCATAGCCATACATATTTTTCTAATCTATTCCGATTACTGCAGTTTATTATTTTAAATGCTGACATTGAAAAAATGAATTAAAATTAGATGATGTATTGTGTGAAGTTTTTAGTATGGTCAGAAATAGAAGTAAAGAGTTAAGTATGTGATTATGATTTGCGATGAGCAATCCAGCCGCACGATTTAGAGATCAAATATTGATCTGAGAATGAAGGCATTAAGTAGTTTGGTCGTCAGCACCCTCACAATGTTGCCAGTTTCAAGGCAAATGATAATACGCCCTTTGCAAGGCAAATAAAGTTGCTGTCATACAACACGTCTGAGGTGTATGTGCGTAATAGAGAGCCAGCGGAGCAAGTTTATTTGTTCGCATGGTTTCATTTCTACGGTGCAGTTATCGGTGACTATTTTGAAATTGTTTATTTGGATAGACATCTGAAACTGGCTGTAAATCGTTCCAAGCCAGAACTCTGGCGAGTTTGAGAAAATGCGGTAGATGTAAAGTTTTTGTTGCAAAACCATGCAATTGACATTTAAATTTCGAGGTTTGATATTCCACACCGACCTGAAAAGTGATGACTGCAAACTGCTTATTGATGTCAGGTATCGGGTATTCCCCAAAAAAGGAAGAACTTCTTTCAAAATGTAATCCTCTAAAAATTGGAGTGATCTTCCTGAAGCCGCATAATCACAGTAAACAACTGCAATCAGAAAAATAACCTCGCATTAGATTCCTCACTCGTTTCGACATCGTAGAGATTCAGTTACAGCAAATGTTTTCAAAGTTATTTTTTTAGCATATCAAATTTTACGGTATCCACTATTATCTTGTAATATAATCCTGCGGAATAAGAGGGGACAGTTTTCAACCCCCCAAAAAATTCCAATCAGATAGAAACCATCTTCTCACAAAAATATTACAAACGAAATCAGATTCATTCATTCAAATGATTACAATCATTTTTATTTTTTTACAACTATTTTATTTTTCATTTGTAAAATCCCAATTTTCACACAAATATTGGAAATGAAATATAAAAAATTATTCTATATATAATATAAAATTAAAGCTCTTTCGTTTTCATTCGTAAAATATAATTTTTTAATTATTTTTCCATTCATTTTAATGCCATTTCAAACGTTGTGGTCAATAATTTGAAAGAGAGAAAAAAATAGTAGACAGTTGATACGATATTGACACACCAAGTTATGTAAAAAAGATGTGACGCTGTTGAATAATCGTGGCCAATCGATGTGAACCGCAGTTCAAATTTTTTTATTGCAACAGATCAGACGTAATCAAAAAGGATACCGAAACAATTTATGCTAACTTCCGTCAATCAATCAATCAGGAACAGATTTGGATGGGAAGTTTGCGTAAAAAAATTGCAAAACCGCGGAGAAAAAGGGAGAAGAGAAAATACAGGGATCAATAATTTGTAATTATTACCAGGGTGTAAGGCATGGAAAATTGCGATTCTTTTTTGATTGATTACATTTTCCTTTGTGAGCCCTTCGTCAGTTAATTATATCTTCCGCTGTATAGTTTTTTCTTTCAGTTGCGCTCAAATGCACAAAATTACATGCAACTTCTGGTGCCTGTGAGTTATTAAGTCGATACTTTTACATTTCAAGATTCATTTATTCTCTATTCATGGAACAAAATCGATAAACAGCGAATTCTTTGATTTTGTTATGTTTCTTGAAAAACTACAGAAAATAACTTGCAAAATGAAATGAAAATAAACAAACAAGAAATTAACATAAGTGCAACGGAAAGCAAACAACAGATTTGATTGATTAGACAATTTGGAAAATTTGTTTGAAAAACAAACAAATAAGCGAATTTAAAAAAATGGAGAAAATGGAGTCTGCTCGATCGTATATGGTTTTGATTGCAACGTCAACGACATCAATCAACCGCTGATTTCAGAGTTACGTAAACGCGGTGATAAAAAAAAATCATGCGATCGCGAAAGATTTGCTAAGCAGTGGCTCTTTCAAATTGAAATAAGCGACAACAGACACCGCGTAGACGCGCATCTGATGCGTATTGCGCGTCATCTTGTCATTTTTTTTTTTTTTTTTTCTAAGTAACGGAGGGAGGGAGAGGGGGCAGCGAATAAAATGCGAGACCATCAAATCAGCACATTTTTCTCGAACCGACGTTGAAAAAGGCTCGCATAAAATGGACGGTTTAGATAACTCAATGAATCATGCATTGACAATATTGTGTCAACAATAAAATTACATTACATCTTCGAGAAAATTTCACTTCGAATAAATAAAACATCACATAAATAAATCAGATGAAATTGATTTTTCATCAGTAAAAACAGAGAACCAAGTTGTTTCGAATATTTTTGGTTAAATTTCGTAAACAATTTAAAAAAAGTTATCGCGACACTGAAAAATGAAAATTGTGTTGAGTGTTGAAAAAATAGTTTGAAGATGCAAAAAGTGTGAAAATTATTTGACGGTGCATTCGCATTTCTTCGCGGATGAGAATTTTGCAAACGAAAATTGAATTTCGACTTTTCCACATGTATATAGTAATGTCTATAAATAAGCTTTGTGTGCAAGTAGTAATGTTTGAGTCGACCTAAATACACTAATGCAGAGAGTTCAAAATAGTTCCTCTTTGTTCGGTTTTATAGTAAAATGCAAAACTGATATTCGAATTTTGTCGATCGCTTATTTTCAATAGGCATATTTCTATTTCAATACTTTAACTAATCGCAATTAAAAGTTGGAAAAGATAAAAACGTCAGGCGACGTGTCACCGAGCGGAAAACAGTCAGATGTTGAATACACGATTGCATTCTCGCGGTAACTGATGTTGAAGAAGGAATTATCATTTTCAAAATGGCCTAAAACGTTTGAGTTTAACGCCTTAAAAACTGAATTATCTTTATGATTTATCCTAACAATTTTATTTTTATTAGAAAAAAAAAAAATCTTAACAAAATAAATTTTGAATTTTGTTGGTTTCCGTTTCCCTCTATTTCTTCTTTATATACTTTTTATTGTTTCTGGAAACGTGAAATTTATTTTATTTGCCTGAATTGACCTCGAATTGACCTTTATATAGCTGAATGTTTAAAACCGACGTTTCACAAAGTGAAAGACTTTTATTTATTCCAATAAACGTTATCCTCATTAAAAAAAAAAGTTTTTTTAAATAAAAACTAAAGTTTGTATTTATTTATTTGTTCTTTTTCTGTCCATTTATCTTTGGTTTGTTTCTGAAAATATCAAACGTACTTTATGCACTTGACATTTATTTATGTAAATCAATCGACTGCATAAATTAATCATTCGAATAAACAATTAAGTCACGAGTTAAAACAATAACGCCTAGACAAAACATGTAAACATGAAAACAAAATTGATTAATTGATTTAACATTGATATCAAAAATGCCGCCATGTTTTAACGACTCATTTCACGCACATGAAAAACACACCCAGCCGGTTTTTCATCGTTGACATTCAAATAATTATGTAACAATCAGTGTTAGCTCCTCGTTGCATTTTTCTTTATCCAGAAGTTAATTGAACCCTGTTTTGCATTAACGTTAATAACCTTGGCGACCTCAGCCTCGGCATCGTACCGTGCACTTTCACTCTTTTGAAATTTGTTAGTTTATTTGTTTAACGGTTGTTTTGAGTGTATAAGCTATAGAAGCAAAAATTTTAAAAGCGCGTTAATGCAGCTCGCCCAAGGTCATGTGTTAATAGTCTTAATCGTCAATTCTAGCGATGCATTTAGAATGTTGTTGCAACATACCGCCGCGTTATACTTTTAATGGAATTTTTGAAAACAGCAATAAAAAAATACGAAAAGAAAAAAAACGCAAACGAAAAGACGGAAGAAAAAATAAGAAAAAGACAATGAACAAAATGCAAGTAAACAATCTTGAAGAAAAAAAATAGCAATAATCGAACGAAAATGTACGTTAAGTAATTTTCAAATGAAAATTCGAATTGAAAATCAGGTCCCAGTTTGCGTGTACATGTTGGAAATCAAATGAGATAATATGACGATAAATAAATAATTGGATCATTGACTTTTTGCGATAAACTGTTTTGTACTGGTTTGAAAGAGTTGCAACTTGCAACTGGTGTACAAATGAGTTATATAGTGATGGGTGTAGAACTATTTTGCTGGTACTTTCACGTGCAGTGTGCGTGTTTCATTGTTTATCGAGAGTCGTTCAACAGTTCATCTGATCGCAGCAGTTCACGCAGCGCGAGGGGGAAAATGTATTAAATATTGCTAGGTTTCTTAAACAAAACCCACAGCACCAATTAATTGGTCAAATAATTCAAAACACTCGAACTCTAAAAAGGTCATATGTTCAATCTGCAAAATAAATTGCAGCGAAATTGAAAAACTGAAAACAAATTCAAAGGAAAAAGTGAAAAATGTAACTGAAAAAACGTTTTGCAAAAAAGTGAAGGTCCAATTTGAACAAAGCTGGAGGATAATTTGCCATATAAATTTCTAATAGGTTTGGAAGGGGAAAAACGGTTCTTGAGTTGACATTTCATCGACGAAAACATCCGCTAATAACAGTTAACTGTGTAAGATCATCGTGTTTAAAAGGTACTGGATAAACCGACCCAATTGTTTTCCGCTTCTCAACTATCAAATTCAAATCTAATTGTATGATACGGATAACTAAAATAAACAACCAACAACCAATAAGATATAAGATAAAACAATATCATATTTTTCTAAATTGATTTCCTGCTTGATTGTTGAAAATTACCGTAATAATGAAAAATAGAGAAAACGAAAATTTTAATTGGTTACTGTTTGTCAACTAGACCAGAAGTTTAGAGTATAGTTGTGTAACTTTGATAAGATTAAAGTCATAAAATGCTAAGATTTATGCACTCTTACAACAAACAACTGCATTTACTCTATTAATTATTCAATTTCTTGCCCTCTAATTGATAAATAATTATATATGAAAAAAAGTTTCATATACCAAGGGGTCAAAGTTCAAATCTAACCAACAGCCGCAAAAAAATGTTAAATAACTTTTCAACGACGAACGATAAACAAAAAAAACATAAAATTTTAAAAAAGTTAAGAACAAATGAAAAATTAAACAAAACGACCGAAAAAATGTAAAATTGCCGACAATTTATTTTACAAGGAAAATAGCAGTCGTAACATTTTTCGTTACGTTGTTCCGTGCCGTTTATAAGGTAGTATAATACAAGAAGTTACAATAAAATTATGCAAAATCATTAATACACTTGTTTTAGAATATTAAAATATTTGCAAATTTTATTTTTCGATTTCTTTGAACCCAAACGAAATGCACAATACGTCGACCCCTTAAGTAACAATTCGTGCTTCGTGTAAGGTTTCTTAACAGTCTGCAGTCACGGCTTGGACACGAACAATGATTTCATATTTCTTCTTTTTGATTCCTTTTTTCCGACGCTAACAAAGTATTCATTAATATTTTTTCATCAAACCAAAATCTTATCTCAAAATGTTATTTAAAAATTTATTTTTGCTACTGTTTTTATCATTATTAATGATTTTATATTGCTATAAATATTTACAATAAGATTATTTTTGGAAAAACCAAATTTAAAAAACTAAGGTTTGTTTTTAGATGTACTTATTTATTCTAAAAATGTGTCACTACCTTTTCTCCGTCCAAATGGACCGATGAAAGTGATATTTTTGCCAATAATGTTATCGTCGATGTATTTGAGTAATTTGTGGGTGTCCTCCCCTTTCTTCGCAGAAACGGACTTGATGGCTCGCGAAGTGGCGACCTTCACGTTACCTTGAATCGGACCAGAAACTAAAAATTGCGCTATTGTCCCGCTCGATTGCGGGTCTTCCTCCGCGAGCGAATTAATTTTTCTCTGTGTGCCACTCCAGCCCTTGCTGGCACCGATTTTCACCGTGCAGCTCATCTTCCTGTCACGTTCATCATTTTTCGATCATAAGCCTGTTACATCACTGCACATCCCACAATTACATGGACGTCCAATCAGAGCCAACTTTTCCCTCGCTACAAACAATGCATCTCATTTTTTCAAACCATCTCATTTTTTGTTTTTCAGCACGTCTTTGTTTTCACCCTGGAGCTTCTCAAGCTCCAAAAATTGAGCCAAAAGATTTTGGCATTTTTATTGTTTCCTTCTTTTTTTACGTTTCGTTTTTACACTTGTCTTTTACAGGCTTTGAGAAAAGAAGACAGGAATTTTGGCCGCGTTTTTGAAGTCAGCTTTCTGTCTTTTATGTCATGACACTTGTGCTGTCAACAGTCATGGCAGTTTGTGCGCATCCCCGTGGCAGTCTGCACGACATACAAAAACACATGCGTATGATCAAAGCACTGCGACGAGACTAACTGTCTGGCAGCAGCACCGGACTGCCAGGTTCACCAATGACGTCACGCGATAATGCTACGCAGGCGCCGCATCGTCTCTCTCATTGCATTCGGTTTGCAATTCCAATTCACAAAATATCCCTTGTATAGCCAAGTGTAATTGTTCTGTGTCCTTGTCATACTCGTTGCCTGTAAACGTCGATGTTCAGTTGAAAAACCTACTCCTTTTGGTTCATCTTTGTAATCCCAAAAACCTTGCCTGCATTCTAAAACGGAAAAGTATTGAAAAAAGAAGAAGAGCGATAAAAAAAATTTAGGTACAAAGTAAAAAAAAAATTATTTGATAAAACAAGTTTTGATTCTTCTTGTTTGTCCAAATACCTTGCCCAAGTTCTAAAACATGTGAAAGAATATTAAAAAAATAATCAAAAACCGATAAAAATTGTAGCAAAACAGAAGACGGATATTATTGTTTCGATTAAATTTTATGGTCCGGTTTCGCTGACTATTGAAACGCTTGGAAAATTTAATAACCATCAAATGTAATGCTATAGGCGCGGATGATAACATTCTCCAGTTTGAAATTCAAACTAAGCAATAATTTTTGAATGACAACAACAAAGGAAAGTTACCGAAAGAAAATGAAGCTTTTAAGTGTGCATCACTAACCTCGTACAATGATACAATCTTCTTTTTTTTGCTAATATATAAAAAGTTTGGTTCTCGTTTTGATAAAAAGAAAGGCTGATTTGGTCGCAAAAACAACTCAAGGTCAGGAGTTCAAAGACAATTGAGAAAAAAAGCAAATTATGTCAGACAATTTTCTGAATTTCAAAAAGTCACCGGATTATTTTTTTTTAATATAACAATTGTGCGACCATCTGACCTTGACTGTTTTTTTTTTTCAAATAAGTCTGATTTATGTTTTTTGTCTAAAGAGAATACATTGGAATTGTGGAAAAGAGTAAAGAATGAATTTTCCGGGATGTCAAAGTCATCAGAGAGTGGCATGGCGTGTTTTATTTATAATGAATCATTTAAATGATGTATTTTTAGTAAAAGCGCGGCTTTGTTTGAACATGATGGCGAATATGCGCAACATTTTTCATCGCGCCGGAACTCGCATTGGAGTTTTGCACGATGACACATCACAAGAATAAACTTAATGGAAAAAATTGGTAATAAATTCACGCGCTCGAATGATTTTACAAATTAAAAACTGTGACAAAATAAAAATGATAAACAGAGAAAACAAATGGAAATCGTGTAAAACTGATTTTTCTTTTCTTTCTTAATTTTTTGAACAAGTATTTTTAAATTACATTCCAAATCAAAATGTTGTTTTGTTTTGCAAAAGTTTCGAAAATCGAAAATAAACATTCGAATAACAAAAATTGATCGAAAAAAGGGTTCGGTTAGAAAAGGACAGACGATCTTTTCTCTCTTCTTACTTACACCGTCATCATCACAATAATATATCTCTATATATTTGCAACGACACTAGTGCCACCAGTGAGTGGCACTCGTAACTAAAAGTCCAGCATGTCGGTTTTGTGAAACAAAAATAAATACTTCCCCGAACGTTATTCTCAGCAACCTGGATCTGATGTGAGAGGAAGAGAAAGATTATAGAAGGTTGATAATGTGAGACGATAAAAGAGCAGCGCTTCTATCGTGATATTGAAAGCGGGGAAACAAAAAAATAGTCGAGAGAAGAAGGCGAGATGGACCTAAACGACTCAAGCGATGAGCTTGACGTCTCAACAAGTGAGAGGTTTGATTTTGGGATCCCTGGAAAATCCAACGTCCAGCTGATGAACGAATGTTATTTACCGGATTCGCTCAGCTCTGACAGCGAGGGCGAACAACAACAACAAGTTGAATCCACATACGATCCTATGATCACCCCCACACACTCTGTAAGTTTTCTCCCTACTTCTTATTTTGATGTCCAATGTAATTATTATATAAAAAATGCAAAAACATTGAAGAACCTTTAGACAAATATTACGTAAACAATGCAAAAATAAAAAGCTAACATTATGTAAACATTGCAAAAGTTTTGTAAATAAATGCGTGAATAAAACATGTTATTGTTTTAGTACTTAACAGATTGCATGGAGGAAGTTCGAGGACCCGTACTTTTCGATGATGGGGCGATAGTGGATGAGTTTCCTCTTATTTTTTTGCGATACAGTTTCATTCACCCCGGCCAATTGTTTCCCATGGTGGTTCAGTACTACTCAACCAAGAAGATGTTGCGCAAATGTCGAGCTGACAAGTCGAGCGTCTTTGGTATCATTTTTATAGTCGACGAACATTATATGAAAGTGTCACAGTCGCAGTGCGGAATCATTGCTGAGATACTGGAGTTTTTTGATGACAACCATAAGATTTATCTCAAAGCAAGAGCCGGCCAGAGATTTAAATTACTGAAATCTGCTCAGGTATATCCATATTTTTCATTTCATTTTGTACCATTTTGTAATTTGCTTTTCAAAAATGAATGATGTTAATAGTTTATTTTCGAAATTTTAAAATGATTGTGTTTTAACGTTTTCTTTGTTACTATTTTTGTTATTTTTTTGCCGATTGATAAAATAATAGTTTGCAATTTCAGAGTATGGACGAAGATATTGCAACTTATGGAAGGATACAAATCCTCCCAGAAGTCAAAGCCAAATCGTCACTCGAGTGTACAAAAGTAACAGCTCTGGATAATCACAGAGGTACAACAGCGATGGAAAGTGTCGAAAATGTTGAAAAAACAAGGAGGAAACCTATTGATCGATATGACGCTTCCCTGACCCCGTGGCCTGCCTGGGTTCACGAGTCTACGGATCCTCACAAGCTGGCAATCAAAATCAAACAGAGATTGTCACCTTGGCAGAAAAGTAATACATCATTTCAAATTCTAATATTTTTACGAAAATGAAACTTTTCAATTTAAAGTAAAGAAGTAAAATAATAAAGAAGTAAAATTGGAAATTTTCAAAAGCAATTTAAAACAAAAACTTGTTTCATTTTAGAAATACGAATACCAGATGATCCAAACGAACTGTCTTACTGGCTTGGAAGGAACCTTCCAATGAGTGACGCTGTTCGAGATAAGTTGCTGAGCATGACCAACGCAACTCCAAGACTTTATTATTACAACTTGTTTTTAAGCAAGGTATACTTTTCAATTCACGGAAAGATTCTAAAATGTGCAACTTGATACTCACTTTGTGATTTTTGTTTGTGTTTGAACGTTTGCAGAAACGGATTCTTGTTTGTGCCACATGTAGACACTTTGTTTCAAAAACAAAACACATGTTTCCAATGACTCCAGAAGGATTACAGAGTGTGTACACGAATCCCAATGGAAATCTATTCGAGGCAATAACGCTGACTAAAGTTTCTGCCAATCTGAGGCTCACGGCCTCGCGACCGAATCCTCATTATTCCTGGTTTCCTGGGTATGAAAAAAAATATAAAAAAGCTTAATTAGCAAAAATTTCATTGAGAAGTGACTGAAAATTTATACAAAAACAATTTTTCAATCATTAAAATTTGAAAATTAATAAAAGACATAATTTCCATTGTATTTTAAACAATGAATTTTGTTTTAAATTCATTAATTTGTAATCAAATCTGTGGTTTTAGATATGCATGGACTCCCGCTTCTTGTAGAGTATGCACAGTTCATACCGGTTGGTTGTTTACTGCAACAAATCCCGACCTTAAACCTACAGTTTTCTGGGCCCTCATCGGGAACCGTCTCCGTTTGGATGAATACGATAAGGAGAAGGAAGGCGAGAAAGAAGATTCTGCGTTTGAATTAATGAACATCAATGAACGAAATTTACCTTCCCTTGCCATGATACTTGAGAATTAGATCCCTGAGACTTGCAAAATTACGTTCGATCAATTCGGTCTTCTGTTTCACAAGACGGTACTATTTCAAACAATATTATTTAAATGCCAAGTTTTATTTATAAAACCCATTGAAAAAATATATGCCGTGGTTTTATCGAATAACTTTCATCTTGGATCTTTTTAACGATTCAACCTCGCTCAAGAAATTGAATCCCTTGTTCTTTCTCTCATGATTGAAACTAAATTATTCAAATGTTAACTATGAATGAAGATACTTTTACATTTGTTGAAAGATAAATTGAGTAACGTAGTTGTTATGAAGGGGAGGATATTTCCATCCTAGTATTGAGTTGAATCAAATAATTATATCGAGTTTAATGTGTTTTTAATAACCAAAAGTGTAGTGATAGTATATTTATAAGAATTGAACAGTTTTGCTTTCCTTAAACCCCTTCGATTGTTAAGATATACTGATAAGAAAAGCAATCGAACAAAATGAGAATCTTCAACAATTTTTTATGTGAAAAATGAAGATTTAGTTTTTAAAATGTTGCATTTTCAAAGCATGTACATAATCGTGACTGAAGGGGTTGGCTATTGATTGATACAAACCATAGCAAAACTAAAAAACGTTTTTATATTTAAAAAATGTGTATGGAGTAGCATAGTATAATCTCTTGTAGTAAAACATGCAAATGTATATTATTAAATAATATTATTAAAAAATGAAGGAATTCTAAAAATAAGAAACGTTCTTTCGCATATTATATATATATATATTTCTCGATTGCCTTAATATCAATTAAATTTATAATAATCATATGTTCAATACCTCCTTTTTCACATATGCAATAAAAAGGTTAACTCCTCTAATGAGGCCCATTCGTAACATCCATCGAGGATGTTTTGAAAGATACCAAATGTATCATATCATTAATTTGTTGCGGCTTTCGATCTTCAAAACGGTCAATCGGTCGCCGCTGATAGTCATCCATTCTCGCACTTCCAGCAGCATGATCTGTGCTTTCATGGTTTCGGACAATAATTTAATTTGACCGCTGTTATTGAACGCTCTTAATTATGATATCGTCGTGCAGGAGCTCATTATGTTTTATGTTTTCAATTCAGTCGGCCATCAACTTTTCGACATGTCGATTTCATAGGATCTTTCTCAAATCCGGTATACATCATATCGACTTGATTACAATGATAAATAGTAAGTAAACAATGATAGAAAAAAAATGTCAAAAAGAAAACTGAACAATCATCGCAGAAAATAAGCGCATACGACATTCAACGGTTCCGGGAGACACTGTCGCTCGAACGCATCGGACAATCGCAGAGACAACTTTCCTTTCAACTTTTCATCTTATTTAAAAATTTTTAATTGATTCCTCTCTTTTTTTTCCAATAATTAGATCTTTTTTTCTTTTCATTGACGAATAATAATTGATCATCAAATAAATAAATTCATTGATGGAATGAGATAGATATAAGTCAGGAGAGGGAGAGGGACGCACACCGTTGACCGTCATGTTTAAATTCTCTCATTTCATTTTTCATTGACGTTCTCCGCCGCAGCCAAACACATTTTCCACCTACTCATTATGTCTATATATCTGAAACAATGATGCACATTTCAATTAAACTATACCAACATTTTTACCTCGTTAGATCAAATGAAGCGAAGCGATTTTGTTCTTCAAACAATTGACAACTCTGAATTTTGGATATTTAAAAAACGATTTTTATTCGGACTTAAAAGTACATCTATGGAAAGTAACCAACGAGACTGATGCAATGCTGTGGCATTGCACTATACTCTATTAACATCGACACAATTTTGATTGAACAAAACAATTGATTGAGTTTCATTTGTCTCTTTTATTGTTAATTAGATTATAGTAGCATTCGCACGAACTTACTCTCAATTTCGGACCCTGCGGAAATAAATTTTGTGTGCGCTCGTGCAGCTGTGCTGTTCTGTTGACCATTTATTGGAACATTAGAAGACGATGGTGCGAAACCTGGTGGTGGTTGCACCGCCCAATGTTGAGTGGACGCAGGTTGATCCTAAATGACAAAACAGAATTAATTCAATTCAAACAAATATTAAAAGCAAATTAAAATTAAAATATGACACTGAGGAAATCGTATTGTTAATGATTACTATATAAATTACAAGAAATACAATATCAAAATGTGAATAGCAGTTACAGATATACAATATGGATGGATGGATGCAATATGAAAAAAATTACTATCCATCTTGTATTATATTATTTTCTCAGTTTGGCTATTAAGATATAAAACATGAAACAATATACAACAACAAAAAATATATTACATACAAAATATCAATTATACCTGTTGTGAATTGTGGGCTACATTTTGCGAAGTGTGAGCATGCGGAAATTGCCATGTACTTGTTTGGAATGGAAGTGGCCGAGAAGAACTAACAATGGCAGGGTCAATCGAAGTCCAGTCTGCAATTGGTCCTAGATTATTCCAGCCTTTTGGATGTATCGCTTGATGGTGAAATTGTTGTTGTTGCTGCTGCTGCACCGACAGTTCGCACCAGTCTTTAAAAGCGTATACTGTATCACTTGAACATTTATTTACCCCTGCAATACCGTATTGTGAATTTTATTACAGAAATTTTAACGGGGTCTTGACACAAAATTTACTTTTCACCTAAAGCAAACTAAGACAGACTTTGTTACAAAACAAATTTTTATGGAAAAAAAGGGAAAAACTAAGGAAAAATTGTTTCTTACATTTTTTGATGTAATAAAAATTAAAAATCAGAAATTTACCTTGCGCGTTGACCAGAGGACTTTGATTTGGAAGGAAAGTTGCTTGCTGCGGTTGTTGTCCAGTAAACATCAAGCCAGACGAATGATTTACAAATGGCAGAATTTTACTATTGGTAGACATAAGCAACTCTGAAAAGGAGAATAGAAAAGTTGTAAACAACTGGAAAATTCAATTTCAACCATTCCAATAGACATTCTCTGTACTAATTAGAGAAAGTCTGAGGAACAATTGAAATATAACTACCTGAAAGGGTATTGTTGTTGTTTGGAGCTGGCCTTGGAATTCCAAGACCGAATGAGTTCATGTGATTGGGCGTCGAGCTTGGAAAACCAGGAGGTGGCAGACGGCTACGCTGTGCAATGTTCGCAACATTGTTGACGTTTGTTTGCACAGGACTTTGCGATCTGCTCTGCTGAATGATATTTTGTGGAAGCCGAGATAACAACGAATGCGACTGCTGAAGCACCTGCATATTCTGTATGTGATGAGCCTGTGGTAAATGTGTTAAATGAGCAACCTGTAAAAAAAAAGTTGAATTATCAATCCGACTGCTAGACATTGATCTTTTTTTTTTTTTCAAACATAAAGAATTTCCATACCTGTGAAAAATGTGGTCCAAGATTCAGAGGTCCCTGCTGTTGCACTCTGCTTTGTTCTTCGCGCTCCCTCTGCTGTTGCTGTTGCTGAAACAGTCTCTGCTGACTTTGAACTTCGTTCTCCATGAGTTCGGCTAGAGCTTTCTGAGTCTCGTGGAACGGATCGAATCCCAAATCGTCATCAACTTGAACGTCCCCAGATTGGCGTAACTTTTGAATCTCACTTAAACTTGCGTGGCCATTCTGCTTGATATATTCACAGTTTTCTTGATTTTGTTGTGCCTTTAACAAAAGAAATCATCAGAATTCAAAATATCCAAACCAAAAGAATGGCCTAAAAAAGTGAAAAAGAGTTCTCACCTGCAATGCTAGCCTCTGCTGTAGAGAATTTTGTTGAAAGTCAGCCATGAATTTGGTGGCAGGCGAATTGTTTAAAATACTAGACGTGAGTGTCGTTGTGTTGTCCGTTATCGGAGGATTAAATTGGCTGCTGCTACTAAACGACTCCTCATCGATCAAGTTTTTGTTATCAAAGGGTACGCTAGGCGACGGCTCAGGGCTCGATTTCGATAACATTTGTCGCGTTTCCGTCTGAAAACCAAATGCTGCTTGCCAATCTTCGCTGGAATAAACCGTGGGTAAGGAATCCGGAATAGGCTGCAGATTCGTATTAGTCCAATCCACATTTGTTGCACCTACACATAATTTTTTCTTTCACAATTTTCCATTCACGGAAATTAACAACAGTCTTTTGTTACATTTGTTTTCATCCTCACCAGTCTGCGAAGTAGGTTGAACGGAATTACTAGTTGAAATTTTTTGAAAGCTATTTGAACTGAAGAAACTGTTATTGTCAGCTTGAAAGATGGACCGATGGTTGACTTGTGTTTGTGATCCATTGAGACCGTTTGTGTTACGCAGACCCGGTGGTGGTTGCCGGAGAGCATCACTGGACGATGCCGAGCTAGCTGGAGACGTGCCTGTAAAATTCCATTTGTGTAACACCTAAGTTTATTAACTTGATCCTTACTCATATATAAAAATGATATCATCTTTGATCGTTTGTTTTTCATGATTTAAAGCTCTTACAAATAAACAGAATTAAGTCTTTTCCTATTAAACTAATTTAATTTTAAAAGAAAAAAATCTTTCTTATCAAATCTTTTTAAATGATAATATTTTTTGCAAGCAGCAAATAATTATCAAATAAAATATTTGAAATGAAACATTCACCTAAAACTGCCGTGCTACTTTCTTCACTGAACTCAATAGGTTGGTTGGCATTTGAGTCTTCAGAACTAGAGATGGTGCTAGCTGGCGTGCTTCCTTCCCTCGGCGCATCGAGCTCGCTTTCAGACTGACTGTGCTCGCGTGTTTGCACAACACCATTCAATTTGAGATCCTGAATCTGTTGCGCCAACAATTTCGCTCCCTGCTGTTGCTGTACACTGCTATTATTCTGCTCAATTTTATATCTACCGTTTGGTTTTTGTACATTGTCACCGTTCGATTCCGCGGAATAATTACGCATCTCTTTTTGTCCGTTAATCTGGGATTGCACATTTGACGTTGTCGTGATGGTAGAACTGGTTTCCGTCCTTGTGCTTGACCTCGCGCCATTTTTCTCCTTGTTTTGCGAATTTTTCTGTTTATTTCTAGCCGCCTGGGCTTTGCTTTCAATATTACTTTTACCCCGCCGCGACGTGACGCCATTCACAAGTTCGTTCTCCCCTTTGTTGTTATTGTTCTGCTGCTGCGGTTGCTGTTGCTGCTTTTGCGTTGTCGTCACAGTTACTGAATTTGATTGCACTATCGAGCCACTATCACTAATGTTGTTCTGCTGATTTGGAGATTGCGACACAGGTGATGATTCTTTTAAATTTGTTTGTGAATCTGCAATTGTCAATTGAATTTTACAGTCAATTACTTTTGAATACTTTTAATCAAAAGTATCAATTTTTTCAAACTAATCATAATTCCATCTTAAGATAAACTCACTGTTTGTCTGACCTGGCTGTAACGATGGCCAAGCTTCTTTGGCTTGTGAATGTATATTCCCGCTATCTTTAACAATACTACCTGTAACTGGGGGTGATGGTGTTGGTTTCCTGAAAGTCGAAAAAAATGTTGTGTTTATCAATCTTACAAAACGTTATTTTTCAATGAAGATTTAAAACGCAAGTGTGAAAAATCATTTCAACTAGAAATCGTGTATTCATTGTATAGTTACCATACATTAAATAGCTAGTTACAGTTGCTCAGTGACGTGAATCAGTTACAAAACATTATTATTTAAATTATTTCTATAAAATCACCAAACATCTTTTAATCTTGATGGGAATTTAAAGATGAATAAAATCGTGTAAAGAGAAAGAGATTAAGAGATTAACAAAGTCATACCTTTGCGAATTAGAATTGGCATATAATGACTGTGCAAGCTTCTTTTCGTACTCTTGATGTTTCCCTTGATGCATCTCTTCTTTCGTAAAAGAAGCCTCCTGATCTCCAAGATCATGCAAATACATACAATCTGGTTTTGGACATGGCTGGTTTCGCATAAAATGCGAACAATATTTTGTCGTACCTAGCGATGTTTTTATTGTCCGTCCGTCCACAATTATATTATTTACAGCTTCTATTGCCCGAAGCGCGTCCTCCTGGCGCTAAAAAAAATTACCATTGCTACATTTCCAAAATTTTCATTATCTTTCTCATGTATGCTTTGAACTCGTAATTTTTATTCCACAGACAAGGATTTAAATTGTTGAACCAACCTGATACGTGACGTACGCAGACGCGCTGGGCCCTTGAGACCCAGCGTACGAAGTACTTTGATTAATTACTACTTTATGTATTTTGCCAAATTTACCAAAGTATTCGTGCCTCTTCAGAACCTGAAATCAATTTACGATTTGTAACGTTTACATCAGAACTTTGAGTGGCAAGACAAAATTAATTGCAAGACGTTTAAAAAATTGCAAATTGTTGATATCTCACATCAGCATCCGCCAGTCGCATCGGTAAACCTACGACGAAAACAAGATTCTTTTGAACTACCCGTACATTTGCTAAATGTTTACGATTTTCTGTCACTCGCTGTTTCCGTTGTTGATCTTTCAACCTTTTCTCTGCCTTTATTCTGAAACATAGAAAATAATCTTACTTTAAAAATTGTTTATCTATATTTTATATTTGATTTTTGTTATAAATTTCTGTTATAATAGAAAATGAAGAGAGATGAATTTAAAGAAAAGGAAAAATACCTTGAAATGTCTTCTTTAGATAAGGGCTTAAAATCAGCAGGGTTTTCCGAATAGGCCTTACGACACGCTGGACACAATCCATTCTCATCCGTTCGAATCCTGTGCCAACAGAAGCGGCAGATTTGATAACCGCAGGTGCATGGATAAAACGTTAGATCGTCAACATCCAATGATTCCATGCACAGAGGACACTCCGGGACATCATCTCCACTTTGATTCAATACTGACATTATTTTCGTTGCTTTTCTTGTCTCCCAGCAAAAATGAAAGACCAAGTCGAATTTTTTTTAATTCCAATTTTCGGACTCTGTCAACAAAGAAATTATATTTACATTAAATAAACAGTTCAATTTCAAAAATCAATCGTTTTTAATGCCCAGATGAAACATATGTTAAATATTAATTTCACAAAGTTAATTAACAAACTTTTTGTGATTTTAAGAAATTTTTACTGATTACAGAACATAACCTCCAAACAATAATTAGACCTGAATTAACTAAAAATGTTAATGAAAATCAATTAAACAATCATATTATTTATAAATAATTAAAAATGTTGAATAATACTTCTGATCTTATATTTTTAAAGAATAAAAGAACTTTTTTTTTATCTGAATCTGAATTTCCTTATTGATTGAGATTCGTTTGAAGCACAACTGATGACACGACATGAGTGTTCTATGATTTTGTAACAAAACGGTACACAAAGGAAAACAATATTTTTGCAACAAAAAACCAGAAGCTTTTTAAAAAAAATTCATCCAAATATCAAATCCGGTCCAGAAATTTGCATGTAATCTGTATCACTAAAATTTGCAGAAATTGAATTGGATTTTTTGAATTGTAAATAAAAATGAAAATGAAAATTTTATTTTGAATGTTGCTTTCGTCAATTAATTAGTTTGAAAAACTAATCAAAACAAATTGGCATATTAATTTGATTTGACAAAAGTCATCGGTTGACATGAAATACTCACGAAATCTGAGATGTAAACACACAACTCCTCAGCGTACGTTAAACAAATTGAATAATTTATCACGATTGCCCTTTTGATATACAGCTGTAAACAGAAAATAATACAAGGTATAAGTATCAGAAACAACATATTGTTGGTAATCCAAATACAAACAACGGACAGTATAAAAAAAATGCATCAACCTAAGGCGAGCGAGAGAGAGGGAGAGGCGAGGAGAGGGAGAGTGAGAAGGATACAAATGTTGCCAAGAGATAGATAAAAAGCGTACGAATTGGAAGTTTAGGTGGAGCTGTCAATTTAAACAAAGGCTGTTGGAAAAATGGATGGGAATGATGGTGTTGTTTTGAGTCGGTGGAGGTGAAATTCGGGGACAGCTGTTGGAGGCGTTGGTTAGCTTGGAAAGGTGAGAAAGCGGAGTGAGAGGCAGGTTGGGACGCGGTACGCCTGGGCTTGGTGCGAAGTAGGTTTCGGGCGCGTTCGAGGCCTCGTGAGAGACGGCAGCAGGGCGAGAACGCGAGGACCTGACTGCTCTGACAACTCTTTCACTCTCGTCTGTCCTCGTCTGGCTGGTCGGTGCGTCTCACTTGTGTGCACTCTTCTCAGGCCGTCATCGGGTATTTTTGTCCGAACCGAAGGTGCACCTGAAAGGGGTGCACCTCGTTGAGCGATATCCCGGTTGCTCAGAAACTCACACTCGGCCTCCACGAATCGAGGCGAATTGATGCCGATGTTGCCGTGAGCTGTCGCCCGAGCCACAATCTCTCACATCAAGTCCGTCGGCCCCGCGCGCGACCCAACCTATTTTTCTTATCGCAAATGCTGCGCCTTGCTTTTTCTACGGGACGTTCATGCCAATCGCCAAGCCGCGTACACGACAAATTTGCCCGTTGTTTACTTACATTATCGCGACTTTTCACTCTCTCTCTACGAATCTCTTCCTCCACACTAAAATGTAATTTTTATGGTCGACAGATGCAACTGCGC
This sequence comes from Trissolcus basalis, assembly GCA_025266255.1. Taxonomy (NCBI): domain Eukaryota; kingdom Metazoa; phylum Arthropoda; class Insecta; order Hymenoptera; family Scelionidae; genus Trissolcus; species Trissolcus basalis. The sequence continues at coordinate 29,365 of JAAMPD010000091.1, forward strand.
ATGCGCGACGCGAAGCCACGAAAATGTTGTGCGCAGATGCCAGAGGCTCAAGCCGCGGTTGCATCAAGTTGTAACACGTCGCAACAACTGACGTTTGTTGCAAACGCGACTTAATGTCTCTTGTGTCAAACAACTTGTTGCGATGTTCTACCTTATCGATCATCGAACAGTTTTTAATATTTCTCAAGAACAACAGGCAGGAACACAAAAGTGAGTATATTTTGTAAATTTAATTCAAATTCTGCTTGTAAAAGTTGATTGACATTTTTTATTATCAAAATAAATTCTTAATAAGCAAAGTTACGGTTTTATTATGATTATTTTTGACAGGAATTTCAGAATCGGTTGACACGACAAGTTTGTTTTGCAAAATGACACGAACATGTAACACAATTTTCAGGTGGGCACGAGAATGAGCATGTTCTGATATTGAAAATTGAAATTCTAAAGGGAATTCTCTTACAATGTTGCAGGTAATACTTTTCAACTCAATTGTTATAATATTCTACATTATTCAATAATCTTATACAGTTAGAAATAAACTATCTTACAATTATAGGTATTCTTAATTATAAGTATCTATCTGTTATACAATTTTATTAATAGATAATTCCACACAGACAAAAATCAATAAATTAATTCTTAACTTTATAAATAAGCCTGAACTTAAGTAACCAGAAGGTAATTAGAAAATTTCTTAAAAAGTTTCAAAAACCTTAAAAATTGTACACATGTCCTCGCTTTATGTTAAGCATTCGGAATTTTAAACGTAGTGTTTGCGGAAGTCATTTGGTGTAGTTTCCAGGGTTTCATTTTGCAGATCATTGTTTCTTGAGTGAAGATCTACCGAAGTTTCTGTGTTGCTCCATAAGTTCGGCGGTGTGTCTTGACGTATACACAAGCCATACCATTGAAGGGGGCCTAGTGGATTTAGGTTTCCTGGGTTTTCTCTTTGTATTCTCAAATAATTATCTAAGCATCTGAGCCTGAAACAATTTCAAATGACAAAATATTAAATTATAAGAATTCAGTTTATGGTTTATCTATAATTCAGTATATGGTTCCATATATATCGAGATATATACATATATTTATATGTATTCAATAGGAGAGATGATATTTATTTATTTATTTATTTACATATATTTATTATAAATAAGATTTTTTAAATACAAATTTATTTAAATTATATAAAATAATATTGTGAATATGATGTTTCATATATATGTTTAATTAACAAGATATTTAACAGAATTAAACGAAATTAAAAATTAAAAACTCGTAAAATATTTTTAGACGATCAAGTGTTACTGATATGTATATTTAGTGCCGGATATACGTGCAGCTGAAATCTAGACGAACATGGGAATCACAAGATGTATCACAAGCTCAACAATGGCCTATGAAGCATATGTTATTTCACGCAACAATCCCCCTCTCCCCTCTTCAATCTCATGATCAAACTAACTTATTTTCATTATCTTGTCATAATGTGATACATCACTTTTTACGAGACGTTTTATGTTAAACCAAAAGCGTGTAATATGCTTACTCTGAAATTTATTTTGTTTTCTCTTACGGATTTTCTGAATTCTTGTGACAACAAAATCACAATTTACCACACCAATTTTCCAATTTTTTTTAAATTCGAAATTAAATCCTATGTTTATCATAATGATGAATGTTTTTTTAATAACGGAAAAAATGTAGAAAATAGACAGATTAGTTAAACGAAATCGAAGTACAGTTGAAAATGTAATAAATGGAAAGAATACGTTGTAAGATAAGTGATTGATCAACAGCTGTTTTATTTTAAATTAAGATTTGAGATCGAAGGCTTGAGATCCGCGTGTAATCCTACTCAAAACTATTTAGCGTCGTATCAAACTGCGATCAACATCACTTATCCTATCGACCCCACTCGGCATTGTAAATTTATTTGACATTATTCGGCCAATCTGCACCTGATTCATCGTCGAGTTTCAAGCTCGATGTACCGTGATTGAACGCATTCTCTACTTATATTGAGAATTGGATTTATCTTCTACCGTGAGACAGGTTCATATGACAGGGACTGCTAATCCCTTCATTATGATGGTCTACAAAAAGATACACCTCAGCTGACAAAAATCAATGCCCCTCTAAATTTTTATCCATTTTTTAAATACTTATTCTCTATATTTTAAATATTTTACAAATAATTTTTAGTTTTTCCAAATTAATTCCATTTTATTTTTAAAATAACTTTAATTCAATTTGGTTTTAGTTAAAAATTTCACATTTAAATTATTGCTAACTTTTTTTATTTCTTTAAAATGTTTTTAATTTTTTGTCTGTAATTATTTTCTTGATAATTTTCGGATATGCTTTTAATTATAGTACCTGTTGTACTGATCCTGTTGTGCTTTCTCAATTCTTTTATCTTTGGCTCGTCGATTTTGGAACCAAATTTTAATCTGTGTTTCAGTGAGTTGTAAAGACGTGGCCAACTCGAACCGACGTCGGCGCGAGATGTATTCGCCTTTGTTATACTCATGCTCCAATTCACGAGTTTGGTCGACTGTAAAAGTAGTCCTGTGTCTTCGGTCCGGTCTCTTTTTCCTTACGTGCTCTGTAAGAAAAAAAATTAAACATCTCATTAAATTGAATCCTATTGAATAATAAAACTAAAAAATAAACGTTAAAATAAATCACCAACTTTTCTGTACAACTTAATCTTTATTGAATCAAAACAGGCACTGGTTCATGACGAGAATGTGATATGAAATTTCATACCTCATCAAGGTTTTCACCAAACGAAAATTCATACGAGATTAATAAGAAAAAAGCATACAAAAAATTTTATATGACGATGACGAGGGGTAAAAAAGTGAAACAAATCGAGTATAAATCCGACCAGACAGCTTGGTTTGAGCAATTAGGATCTTGTTGCAGAGTCAGATTTTAGGAAGCCTTGAGCACGCGACTTCCGGTGTATCGTTTAGCCCTTTCACCTGGTTGTCAACGTCATATAATTGTCCCGCTTATTTGGCCACCTACAAAGCCTCTGCAAGATGAGCACCGGCTCTTATGAAAAACAGACAATAACCCTCGCGAAAAGTGCTTCCTTTTTAAAACATCATTATCCATCAAAATAAACTTAAATTTTTACTACAAATTGAAAAAAACATTTCATTAGTTTTTCAAAAAACGAGCTGTTTTGAAAAAAATGTACACTTAAAATATCGTACCCGAAAATGTACAGGAACAAATAAAACTGAGCGAAACAGAAATGAAAAGTTGACAATTTGGATGTAACAATAAATTGCAATTAAATTATCTCAAATTATAAGGCGCTTTTGTGTGAGGATCCTGAGATAAATTTCGCAAGCTTTCGAAAATTGTGTGTACAATTACATTGAAAATAACAGTTTAGCGGAATTATAAAAGCGACTCGTCAAAATATTAATAACTTTCAATTATTATCACGCGAGGTAAGTTTCAAGTGAATGGGCAAAGCTTATTATAATGTTTGCGTGACAAAAGCCCTGGGCGTCATTCTCACAAAGCTCGCCGCGAGAAAACACAGAAGGGGGGGGATGGTGGGGGCGGAGGGGGTGGCGGCAAGTCGGTCGAATACACGCGAAAGCGGGGTTTGAGGAAACAGCGAGGTGTATATCTCACATTGAGACGCGGCCAACTGAGTCCCGTAATCTCATCACAATATCGCTGCGAGGTGGCGAGGCGAGGATAAAACCCCGTCTCGTGGGTACCCTCCGCACGCTCGTGATAACGTGGCTGGGTGTGGCGTTTTGTCACAATATAACAAATCGTAATGGCGGATTCCCGCCGACCACACATATCTTTTTTTACCCACAGATAAACCCTTTCTAAAAACAATCATCGCTTTTTTATATTCGAACGATTAAAAAGTAAAAAAAAAGTTTTTGGTTCATACCGATCGATCACACATATATAGACTATGTATGGTTGAATGTGTAGACCATTATTTAATCCTAAAATATATCGTTTGGTATGTAATTCCATATATGGGTCATGTAAAGTCACATATGACAAAAATATATAGTTTTACACATACAAAAATATCAGTTTCATTCATAATATATTCATATTCATATATTCATATTCATATATATATGATATATAAAAAGTTGTATACATGGTTTTTTATATCGTATATATATAAAGTATGTATATATTTGATTTATATTTTATTATATTGTGTTAATAATAATGAAATGGAATTTTTGTCAAATGTATTTCATATAAAAAAAATATGTTGTTTTGTATATGGTGCATAAAACGTTTCATATATGGTTTCATATGTGGTGTGTATATGGATCAATATATTTATATACAATGATAATAAATTAAAACTTTTACCGAAAATGTTTTTTACTTTTCATATGAAAAATTGAACGTAGAAATATTTTTCTATACAACTGAAAGAATATAGGAAAGCGCAAGAAGATACATTTCTTCGGCAACTTGCGAGGATTTCAATGCCGGTGAGCTTCTTATGAGCCGTGCGTGGATTTCGACGAAAAGTGTATGGTCCCGATGGTATACCGGGGATAACGTTCACGGATATTCAAATCGACGAACAACAGATTTCCGAGTAAAATTTGGACATGCGTGTCCAAGCAGCGTTTTTAAGATGGTAAGAAGATTAGGATATGACCGTCTCAAAGGATACACAATGTGTCCGAGAGTTGTGACAGATTTGATAGCAAATGTTGTGAGTGTAATGTTATTAAATTTGAATCTCACGATAGATTTTGTAATTTTGAAACGTTTTTTTCCGGTGACTAGATTTTCAGATTTAGCTTGATTAAAAGCAAAGTTCCTTGCATTTTGTTTTTCTTCGTGGGACACATAATTCATTTGGTATAATGTTTGATTTTCACGTAGGCGGAAATAGATTGAAAGCATACATTTTTTGTCTATTGATTGGAAGTTCAACTTTTTGATCTAATTTTTAAAAAATTTTAAAAATGGAAGTGGATTAAAAGTTCATACACATTTTATAGCGTCAAACTATTGTTTTAATTAAAAACGTGATTTTAATCCAGGTCAGGAACTTGAACTTTACATAAGCTTGGAATAAATACGGAAATAATTTACTTCGACAGACAAACAAAATTAGAAAATAATTTTTAAATGTTCTCCATAAAATATGATAACAAATAGTAAATTAAAAATAGTATTCCAACAAAAATTCACTTACGCAAATGTTGTTCTCGTGTAAATCTTTTATCCAGGGGTAAAAAAGGTTGAAAATTTCCTTCCAAAAAGGCAGGCACCGGCAGGAACGGACGTTCCTCAATATTTTTCCTCACAAAAACAAGGGGGTCGACGATCGGCCTTGCGATTTTCACGATGTCCCTTATATCTCGCGGTTCCTCACATCTCAGTAGATTCGGTCCGGTTTCCGGTGTAACCGGTGACGAAACGAGGGAAACTTTTTCTGGTTCTTTTTCCACTCTGATTTCTTCTTCAGTCTTTTCCAGGTCGCCATATATTCGTAAGAAAAATTCTCGATGTGACGATTTAGATTTTGGTGGTGAATTTGAATTGATATCTTCCGGCTTCTCGAACATTTTAAACCATCTTCATATTCACTTTTTCGGTCACTAATTTTCGTACACAAAAATAAATCACTGATGTCCAGCAATTTTACAACAAAAATTTTTATTTGTTTTTAAATTGGCTTTTTAAACAAAATTGGAATTCATTCACTTCAAAATTTATTTATGAAAAAGTTTTTCAAAATTTGTTATAAAGTCGAAAAAAATTTCTATGAGATTTTGTATTATAAGATTTTGTTATCCGGATTCACTAGCCGATAAACTATATAGCTGAAGTACAAACTTGTTCTGAATGATCTTTTACCCATCGTCCATTCGCGCACCTCGTGCAAAACCGCACTCGTGGAGGGGTGCGAAATGATACTCCTCCTTTTTATCCCACCCCCGACAAGTGCTTTGGGGTACCACCTCCGCGCTTATAAATCCTCATTTAACAATTTGAGCCCGCCTCTTCAGAAATGACACGCGCCAGTTGACGATTTTTGTAAGCTCTCTTTTTCCCCACAGCTTAAACACCGCAATTAAGTACAAAATACTCTATTGTTTTTCGTTCCTCCTGTTGTCTCTCTGAAATTAAAATATTCATTATTCTAAATGTTATCTACCGGCATTCATAAATGAAACAAAATCAGCCACAATGGTAAACATTATCATTCTCACTTTCCTTCTTTTATTTTATATTTCCAAATTGTAATTACAATAAGGCATTTAAATTTTCTTTTTTTTTTTTTGGAAATCAAAAATGTGTTTTAATTATTCCAAATGGCTTTATATTTGTTTAACAAATTTTTATTGTTTCGGTGATATATATTGAATGGTATGTATAAATATGTATTTATATATTTTACAAATGCTTTTAAATATTTTAAAGCTATGATTAAAAAAAATCTGTTTGCATTAAGATTAATTTTGTGGTCGAAAATTTCTTATATTTATGGGATTCATGGTTATCTGCACAGCGCGCAATCTGTTAGGAATATTAGTACGTTTTTTCAATTGGAATCAATCCGAGGCTTGAACACGGTTCAGAGGTTCGTTCATCTTATAGCCAGTTGGTATTTACATCTTCCCTCACAATTAATCATCATACAAATAAACGTATTCAAGTCGGAGCAATAGTATGAGAATGAAGTCAGAAAATTACTCACTAATTTTTACAGACAAAAAACCAAAACGAAAGATCATTTTTCCTCACTTTTCACTGTCTTTTGTTTGTGGGTTGCGGTTAGAAAAAAAAACTTAATCAACAAAATCGCATTTGGATTTAATTTTCAGGTGATAAAATCATGACGAGATTACGTAAGGCAAAGTCGACTTGTTCCAACAGAAAATGGAAAATGAACAAAAATTTGATTCGAGACAGAAGTTTAATTTCTACGTTTTCGTGTGGTAAACATATTTTGTAATTTGTATAAAATTGATTATTATTCTAAACAAATGCTGATAATTTCACAGAAAAAACTCAGTCATCAGAAGAAAACAGCGAATGTCAAAGACTGATAGAAAGTTCAGTCGCATCGAAGAAAAAATGGGTTGCCCTGAGTTTGTTCTGCGCCCTATCATTCACTCAAAGTTACATCTGGAATACATGGAACCCCATTTCAGAATCAGTGATCATGGCTTATCCCACGTGGAACAAAGGTGTGGTGTCGATGTTATCAAGCTGGGGTTGCATTTCATATCTGGTTTTCTGTTTTCCAAGTTGTTGGATTCTCTATCGACAAGGTAAATAATTAAAATTGATCAAATAAATTTCCATTCATTAATGAAACTATTTCCTAAAAAGAACTAATTATTTTAGGCCTTCTGTGTCCAATTAGAACAGCAGCAATACTGACAACTTTCGCTACGCTGTTCAGATGTATATTTTCATTAGAAAAATTCTTTACAATGTAAAATTATTTCTACCTCCTTTTAAAAAGTTTTACCATTTACATAAAATTGAAAAAATATTTTTTACAACTTTTTAGAGCAGTACATTTGTCAGCTTTTTTGAATGGTATTTCAGGAGTTCTCTTATCGTCTGCAACTGCTTTGGTTTCAGCAGTTTGGTTTCCACATGGAGAACGCACTACTGCCACTGGTAACAGAAAAATTAAAAAATCAAAAAATTGTATTCAAATTGAAAAAATATTAAAAGAAAAATAATTTTTCGTTTGCAGGAATTTCGTATGCACTTAATCAACTAGGCACTGCAGTGTCATATGTGATTGGTCCGACGCTTGTTAAGGATATCAAGAGCATTAGAGAGAATTTTAGTAAAAACGATATCAAATTCAATGAATCTAATAGTTCTGCTAATCTTGCAGATGGATGGAATTTGTCAGAAAAAACATTCGTCATGATGAATTTGCAGAGTGAAGTTATGTCTTTAATGAGAATAGGTGAAATTAAAATAACTGAAAAATATCAGGATTGCAAAACATTTACTCAAAAGCTGAATTGAAATGATAATTGTTAATTTATAGAATTTGTCATTCAACTGCTATTGATGATCGGAGTTTTATGGTTTTATCCTAAAAACCAACCCTATCAAAGACCTTCTGTTACAAATTATAAAGATGTCGGACTTTTTTCATCCATAATGAAACTCATGAAGTAAGAAAAAATATTAACTATAATTAATTTTTCAATAATTTTTATAAGAACATGAATAAAATTAGGTTTTTGTTAAATAAATGATTGTTCAAAAATAATTTGTTTGCAAAAAAAATTCATTTTTCATTAAACATTAATAAACCAATTTTCAAAGTTGTTTCAACGTTGTTCAAACAAAAATGATATGGAACAACGTAACAGAAATCTTATCAGTATTTGCTTAATTAGAACAATATTATTCCAACTCTTGACGCAACACTTATCTGAGTTGAGATGCTCCATTCAAATAGCGTTATAGCGAGCGTCAGTTCCAAGTCCCTTTGGCGCAGAGGATAGCGCGTTGGACTTCTAATCCAAAGGTCGTGGGTTCGATCCCCACAAGGGATGACTATAATTTTTTTATTTTTGGAACCAAATATTTATTCACTTTCCAATCAATTCAATACATTTACAATTCTTTATTGATAAATCTTTTTTATTTTTTATTTAATTAAATTCAAATAATAATTATCTCCATCATCATCAGAACGTTTGAAATAATTTTATGCTATTTTCTTAAAAACTTGTTTATGAGAATAAGAGAATTTATTATGTATTATATTTAATTAATTTAAATAAAATCAATTTTTTTCATTTTAACCATTATTTTCAGAATCAAAAGTGTTTGGTTTTTATGTTTTTCTGCAGCTCTAAGCCAAGGTTCTGTTAGTCCTTGGCTAAGTACAATCACTTCTATATTTGATTCTACAATGACCCAGGTACACAAATGCTATACAATTTTTTTACAAATCTTCTAAAATTAATGAACAAATTTAAATTAACTTAGTTTATTTTTTCCGCATCCATCAAGAATGAAGCCGACAATTTAGCTTTATTGACAATAATTTTAAGCAGTGCTCTGAGTCTGATAGTAGCAAGAATCATGGACTCGTTTCAAGGCCATCTGAAAATCTCAATAAACTTGCTTTTAGCAATCTCCGCTCTGATGTTCGCATGGATCTTGTTGCTCGATTACAAATTACTGACATTTCAAAAGAAGGAGCTCTATGCGGCAACAATTTTAGGGGTCGCCGTGTGCTGGTCAACGTCCGCTCTTTTTTTGGAGCTCATATCCGAGATAGCCTTTCCTATTTCTGAAGCCATAGTCGGCGGCTATCTGATATTTTTCACAAACGCCATGGGATGCACTTTTTACATGCTGCAGTTAATCCCAAAAATTAGTTAATCATATTCATTATCAAATTATTATAATAATTTTAGGTATTCAAGTCATTTTTATTTCGTAGTTTTAAAGATACATTCGGATTTTTTCGTTATAGGTCAGTGGTCTACAAATTATGTACTGGTCAATCTCATTATCTCAAACTTTCTTCTTTTCAATGTAAAAGACAATTACAATCGTTCCAAGATGGAGTAAGAATTTCAATTTTGTGATCATTAGATAGATATTGAAATAAGAAATTTTCAACTAACATTTTTTAATTGCAGCATTTTGGAAGGAGACTGTGTAACCCTTTTCTGTAGTAAGAAAAAATTATCGCGCTTAGATATCCATTTCGGAGCATCAGATATTTGTCGATAAAAATGTTACGATTAAGAAAGTGAATTGTTAAACTAATGAAGTCTCTGACTTTGAATAAATAGATAATTCAGACCATGAATTTAAACACAAAGTTGCTTATTATAATTTTATTTTGTTCATTCACCTTATAGCAGGTATAATTATTTTTTTCCAATAAATCTTTAACTTTCAAAATCAATTTTTCAACGGAATAACACAATTCCCTCAGGTACAAAAATATACGTCACTTTTGTTTGAAAACTCTTAATGTATTTTGAAGGAAGAGCAGGATATAATTATTCCATTCGTTTCAAATACCTACAATAATATTATTCTCTTGCATTTAAGATAGACAAATATGATTTTTTAAACAGAAATATTGAATCTATGCGTTGCATAATTGTACTCTACTTGCACAAAGCGTTCAGTTTCATACATAAAAATAAAAAATTTATATTTAAGTTAGTAATTAAATAGCGCGATGACAATTTTAAACAGTCTTAAACAAAAACTGGAGAGACAGTATTCACATTTACAAACAAAAAAAGAAATACTTAATAGAGATCTAATCTTCATGATATTCATGCTTTTCCAATACCAGCAAGCTCTCGAATTTTTCCAAGTAAGTGAGCGTTGTATGCTTTGTAGTTGATCGGCGAAGCACTGAGGACAGTGGTTTTCAATCTCCATTCATCCTGTAACACAAAAATTATATATAAAACGTTCGAATATTTTCTCCAACAATCATGAAATTAAAACAATATTATTTTACAAATTTTGATAAATCTTATACTCACGCTGAAATTTTCCAATTTCACTTTCAATTTGAAGACATAAGATTTGAGACCAGCTTCAGCAACTTTTTCTAAAAACATGTTGTTATCCGTATCTTTCATTTCGCCAAGTTCTTCTGACGTTCCACCCAATATCATTTCCGCTTCATCGTTGAAAGCAGTGACCCACTGGTTTCCGCTCCAGTCGGACAAACTCATCTGAACAAAATAAGTATAAATACAATATAATAAAGAAAATAAAATGTAAATAAATTCGTAAATGAATAATATATTCGTTGCTTACAGGTGCAATTAAACGGTATCTGAAATTGGGATACTCGCGATCGCATTTCTCACATCTGTACATGCCATTTGATTGATCGATAACCTGAAAAATGACAAAAGCTATTGTAATAAAAATGAATTCGTAGAGTTGAATAAAATATAATGATGTTAAAAAATCATTCGCCTTTTTCTTGCATCCCTCATTCGGGCAAGCTTTGTACATGCAGTTGTCAGCTTTGATAAAGTTGACGGTAGATTTAACTTGGTAAACACTGGGTTGATCATTTTGACCATAACGCAAATCTTTAGCTTCTTTGAAAGTCAACCATGGAGCAGGTCCGCCAGCACCGCCCGAGCTCTTGGAAATGTTTGTGCATTCTTCTTTGCTACCAACTGTACTGTACCAGCCACGGAGTCTGTACAAAAATTATAAGTGTAACGATAAATTCTGCTTGAAAAATTGCAGATGTTAACAAAACACGAAATAATAAATGTGTACAAACTTGTGAGCCTCTGGGAGGTCAGGATCAAGTTGCAGTACTGAAGAATTGAGTGTACTCAAACTTTTTCCACCCTGGAATTCTCCGATACGAACACCTTTGGCAGCCAAAATCGGGTTGTCATCCCCTTTAAAATTTTCAGCTTGCTGGCCCCACAAAGTGAGATTAATCTAGAAAAAATATATGAATATAAAATATATTCAAATAGATATAACTTGATCAGTGTTATTTTGTTATCAGTCATAATTTTTACCATGCAATGACTGTCATCCATAATGGATACATCTCTCTTTCTCAATTCCTTGCCACTGGCTCTACTTGTCAAGCTTTGAACATCACTGACAGATTTAACAATACCCAGGACATCTAGAAGTGTCAAATTTAATTAATTTGTAGAATATTCTTATTGTTTTATGTGTTTTTCTTCTACATGGCAAAAACTTACCAACAACGTTCGAGACTTCTTTTTTTTCTATCTCACTGATTGGAACGAAATCGAATTTAATGGTAGGAATGTCATCAACATCATCGTTGCATGGAACGATTTCCGAATCATTGCCCAAAGTCATCTCGTAATCATTTTTCAAATTTGAATACTGTTTATTTGCAGGCTTCAAAATAGCTCTTGAGATGTAGTACACCTTTCCCATCTGGAAATACCAAAATTTACAAATCAATATTTATAGTTCTTTTCATTTTTGAACAATCAATCAATTGTTTTAATAAGAAATTTCACGGAACAATTTGATTTAAATAACCTCAATCATGTCGTAATATTTTTCGCATTGTTGTTTAAAAGCAGTGCACCGGATCTCTCCACTTTCATCGCAGAGATCCATGGAAAAAAGTGTGCCTTCTCCTCTTGAATTGTTCCAAGAGCGCTTTTCACCTTTGCTCATCACACGAGCTTTGATAACCCATCTAAAAGTTTAATTTTATTTAAAATAAGTCAAATCCCAAAGATCTTGAATAATTATGAAGCTTTTTCAAGTTGAATTGATTTTCAATTCAGTTGCTCAAAGGCTGAAATAGATCATTCCATTTACTACTTACTTGTTCTGGTAAGGTGTGAGTGCTGCAATTGGAGTGACGTTCGGAGCGTCCCCGTTCATCAGAGAGCTATTAAACTGTGGTGCAGGACCTTAAATTTGTAATTAAAAATTAAATTAATTTCATTTAAATTCAATTTATACAACATTATATTATTCTAATTTAAATTTGATGAATTACGATTATAATTTGAAGGAGAGGCTGCTGGCTTTGCTTGTGGTTTCTTTTCTTGCTGTTTTGGTGATGTGATGCTGTTTTGAGCTGACGGGTTAGACTGGGGCAGGGCGGTTCCAATTTGTCCACCAACCTCACTTCCAGGAACCAAAATTTCCAAGTTAAGAACCACCATTACTCGCCTGCAATGATCAATAAAAATTTCAAGATTTAAATAAAATGAGTAATAACTGCTTCATTTATACCAATTAAAAAATGTTATTACCTTTGTTGCCCATTATTATTTACCAAACTAATGGCCAATTTTGTTATTTTAATAATTGAAAATTCAGTTAGAATTTTGTCTGTAATAAAGTGGTTGATCTGAGGGGACAACATTGCAAAAGAGTTGACCTCCACACCATCGTTCACAAGAAGCCTGTATCGGTCAGCATTATTTAGTTTTTTGTTGCCCTAAAATTACAAGACTCGTTTTTTTCATAGTCATAAAACCAAATATAAACAAAAATAAAACGTATTCAAACGTTTATCCATAATTACCATATACTGCAAGATTGGATCCTTTACATCCTCTCCTTGCATAATACTCTGTAACACAGCAATTGTTCACTTTATGATTATCAGATACAAACAAACTAATTAAAAATAAAATGAATATTATATTCCAGTAACAGAATATACAAATACATCATGTTTAAGGTTGGAATGAAACATTAATCAGAAAGAATCAGACAGGATCAAACATGATCAAACATGATCATGAAAAATCGAGTTGCAAATTTTCAGAAAAAAAGACACGAGATCAAATAAAAACAAAGAAAATGGTAGATATGACAATTGCCGACTTACATTCAGTGCTCCTTCCGATAGCTGGACCATGATGGAAAATCTGTGAAAACAATAACAAAGCAAAATATAGAAATAGGCGTCGGTTCACTTCACAAAGGATTTCGACTGTTTTGTGCGTATAACCAAGATTTCTTCTCACAAACTGCGCGCCGATTTTGCTCTCGTTTCCCGCTTTTCGATGAATGAAAATGATGAGAAAGTTCAACGACGAAGAAAAACTGTCACTCTGATTGACGCGACATCTGCTTCTGTACAGTGTTAGACAAGGACAGAGTAATCACTTTTCGGAACGCCGTATTTAAAGTACTAAGAAAAACTAACCTTTCAAAAACAAAACAATAACATTGTATGATTACAGTTACCCAGAAAAAAATAATATCTATGAAAAAAGTATGTTTAATTCAAGTGTACGAACTTGTTCAGAAAGTTGAAATATTGGTAATGAAAGAACTATCGACAGTGAAAAAATTTGACAAAAAGATGTAAGGAGATAGAAAGGATAAAATTTGTCAACAGTCAACAACAAAAATTATAAACAAAACCGTAAGATGTTTTTTTATTTTTAATTGAATTTTATCTTATTGATTGATCATTTTATCAGTTTGTTCGTGAACAGAGTTATTTTCAATGTCAATTTGTTTTCAGATCAAAAATGAGTAACGAAGAAAAAGAAACAAAAAATCTGGCGGACTTGAGTGCCTCAGAGATGATTGCCGAAGAGCGACGCATATCATTTTCATTTAACGTTGATTTTGACAATTCTGACAGCTGCGATTCTGCCGATTCAGAGACGGCAAATCTAAAAATTGACGTGTCTGAGGTGCACGATTGCAATCCGCCAAACAAACGTAAACGATTGACAGACGAGGAAACAAACGTCCTAAATGAGATGGAGGAAGAGATTGAGCGACAGTTAGATGCAAAAGCAGCTAAAACAAATTTGACACCAATCAATGTGAAAAATATCTTGAAGCATGTGATTTCAGATGAAAGTGTTCGAGCAATGGTTCAAAGGCAGTTGAAAAATTCAACTGACGATCCTATTTTTGAACCTAAGTTGACTCGTTCAAAAGCAAAGTAAAGTTTGATTTTTTGGAACAATTGTACTATCACTAGTTTTAAATTAGCAATGATTGTTAAAGAATTAAATTTGTTTTTGAATGTGACTGTCATTTCAGTACAAATTAAATTTTTAAAATTCACAGGGAACTTGCGATATCACAGCCAAATTTACTTCCAATCTCGCCTGTAACAAAGCCTCAGTCTGAGGTACAAGCTCTGATAGAAACGGAGCTGTCCGAAGATTCATCTGATGAAGAATATGATCCTGATAGTGAAGAACAAAGTGATGATGAACGGGAGACGGAAAATTCAGTTGGCAGTGATGTCGATTCGTTACCTGCAACTCCTAGCATGGTGACAGAACCATCAGCACCTGTAGATGAACCCAAATTGCCGATTGTCAAGTACGATAATGAGGAAGGAGTTTTTAAAATTCCTGGGTACGTTTAAAAGTTTTTTAAGACTTAAAACAAATTCGCGTGATCAATTTTGAATAATTTAATTTTGAAATTTTTAGAACACCACCCCCGCTTTTGGAAGAAGAAGGAAGTATAGGACAAAGAACGAGATCTAAATTGAGTTTGAGCGAAACTCCGTTAGAACATATTGAACAAGCCTTTATACCGCCAGATATAACAACTGACATGTATGATTGGGATGTAGATTGTTTGGATCCAGAGTACAAACAGTTTTTAACTGAATATTTAAAACCTCTGAATCAGGATCCAATTGTTGATGATGATCCTGAAGCTGATCCTGAGTATAATTTCATGGAAGATATCGAAACTGATATGGGTAAACAACTGATAAAAACAAATTAATCTTCGTACCATAATAACGATGAAAAATACGAATTTTTTAAACAATTATATTAAAAACTTAATCGGTTTCAGTTGACAAAGAGGAGTTTCGTGAAGACAGAGGGGTTGAGATTTCTCGAAAAGAACTGAACGATCTTATGATGTCGCTCTACGATTTTGGTGACAACAACTTGAAAAAAGAGCAAGAGGCGAAGAAGAAGAAAAAGATCACGGATACTTTTTCTGCTAATAATGAGAACAGTGTGATGGTCAGTTTAGAATGAATCAAGAGAACTTTTCATTCACATTTTATGGAATTTTTATTAAAAATGGATTATGTTTTATGTTTCAGAGTAACACAACAGTCAACCCTGTACCAGTTTCAACGGAATCTGAGGAACCAAAAGTTTTCACTCGCGAGCAGCAAATGTTATTGCAAGTACAGCTGGAGCAACATGTACAAATATTGACACAAACATACTTGACGACTTACAAGCATCCAGAATATCATTCCATCTCACTTTGTGTCAAAGGACAAATTGATAGTTTGAAGTAAAAAATCATCTCTGTTAAAAATTTTCATTTCATTTTTGTTCTGAATCGTTTGCGGGCTAACTTTGAATTTGATTAATTATTTTTTAGGTACCTATCTAAAGGGCCTGATTCGGCGTTCAATATTCGAAATTTGGATGATGCAGAACAAACAATTAAAAGTTGGCATTGCAAACTTTCGAATCCGAACTTTTTGAACGATTACATCAACATGGTGAATGGGGAGATAATCGCTGAAACAGTTCATCGAAAAACAAAATTGTCATATAGTCCTAGAATTCATCCTGAATTGAAAGCAACGTTCATGGAGAGCAAAGCGCTTCTTTACCCACACCTGCTTCCTCACACGTTTCCAAAGATAAAGGGCAAAGCTTGGAACAAATTTCCGTACTTTAATGCTGAAGAAAAGTGAGTAACGAAATATATTAAGTTTTTTTAGATAGAATTTTAGAATTGTAATTAAATATAGTTTTCATCATTTTCAAGTACTTAATGAAAACATTTTATGTTTCAGTTTAATTGTATTGGGACTAGAAAAATATTACCCAATTGTATTGAAAAAGAAAACAAAGTTCAAACGCAAAGCGGATATCTTGTCTGATGTTGTCCAGCAGGTGCAGAAAAATTTACTCCCAACTAGAGATTTCAATTGTATTTTAAATCATGTGAAAAAGTCAAGTAGGAGTAAAGAAAATAATTTGATCAAGGTAGAATTAACAAAAGTTTTAATGAATCAAAATTCTAATTTTCAAATGGTGTTTTAATTTGCTAATTAAATTTTACGTTTTAGCAATTTATGGAAAAAGGAACAGTTCCCAGAACAATTCATAAAATTGCCTTTGATGAAAAGTCCAACCCGATTCATGACAAGGCACCGAAAGATCAGCCTATTGAATTCTTGCCTGATATTTGGAAAAACAACAACGTAAGCTGCGTTTGCCATTTAAATTTATTCAACTCAGTCTGTTGTACTGAGTTCAGGTAGACACTCCAAGTGTTTCGGAACACTCGATTTTTATTACGTGTTACGCGTTACGGTCATGTGGTTCTCGCCGAATGCCGTAACTATTTTGACAGTACTTTTATTACAACTTTGCTTTTTTTTGCACAAATGATTTTACAAAAATATTTCAAAGGGGAATTTGTTTATAATATTGCTTTTGAAAAACAATTATAAAAATTACCTTTTTCATTCTGCGGTCTATTAAAATCGTAGGTTTACTACGTGATTAACCTCTAATATTGTATAATAGTCTTTTCTATATTTTTTAAATTAAATTAGAATATCATCTTAACATAATATAATTTTTTTTCATTTGATTAGTTGTTTTCGTATTTGTGAAATGTCTTTTTTTTTTTTTTTTTGATATGGAAAAAATGTTTTTCTTTCATTTTATCAAAATTATTAATTCATGTAATTGCTTTACAGTTAGATGAAAATCCTGTTAAGAGGCACAATTTGAAAAAAATCATCAGCGAAAATATCCGTTCGAATTTAAGGAATCCAGTTGTTGCCGATTCTTCGACCAAATCTTTGAGCATTGTTATAACCGTACCATCGCAGGAAGAGGCTTTCAATGTGATAATATCCAATGACACATTAGATCCAGCGAGTGCACCACGTGTAGAACTGAAAGAACCGGCGTCAGATGTAGAAAACAATAATAACCATTTCAATCAAATATTTATAAGGTGCGACAATCACATAGAAGATGAATTCATTTTACCGGACTCCAGTACTCTTGTAAATGATGATTTAAAAAGCGAAACCACTGAAACAAAAGTTAATATAAAAGTAGAGGAAGAATTTTCAAACATTGAGATGGAGGATCAGTTTGTTTCGCCGGACTCTTGCAGTCCTGTGAAACAGGATCCACAGTTCTGTGAAACGTCGTCTGTGAAAGTTGATAAAGATTTGTTGAATAAAATTTTAATGAGCCCGTCAGAGTCGTCTAACAGTCAAATGGAGGAAAATGAGACGTCCCTCGTGGAGTCAGTAAAAAGTTTTGAAGACGAAAAAAACGACGAGGGATACAAATTGAGGAAAACCACGCCACGATTAGCAAAAATTCGGAGTGCTGAGAATATGAAAATGATAACACAAATTTTAGGCCCTAAGGGAGTTTCTTCGAGTTGTTCTGGAGCGAAAAATAAAGGGAAACAGGAATCGTCAAAAACGGATGATGAGTGTTCGTCAACAAAAGGGGTAATGATTAGTTTGATTGTAAATTTTAATTTCATGTATTTTATATTTTTCATTTTAGTTAACTTTGTGTTTTTTTTTTTTTTTAGGATAATGAAGATGAGATAGCGGAACTGATGTTGGCCAGTACCACGATCAAAAAAGACACAATCAGTCGGAAGAAAGCGAAGCAGGCTCGAGAATTGGAAAACATAAAAAGACTTGTTGAGTCTGAAAATGATAACAATCACGAGGAGAGAGCAGCAAGTTAGTTTTTAAACTAATTACTTCTAATAAAAAACTAAAAAATAAATGATTAAAAAATGAATTTTTGTTTTGAAGTTAGCAAGAATTAAAGATTTTCAGTATTAACGTTTTCTTCAATTTGTGAAATTTCATTTTCAGAATATGCCGTGTCGTTCTTCCAAAAGCTTCAAAGTTCATTGATTAATTGTGATCCAGATACATTCAGATCTGTTGTTAATTTGTACCTAACATATTGCGAAAAAGTGAATACATTGGATCAAATGGAATCTGAGAGTGAAACCAAAGAGATGCAAGATACAGACTCGACCACGATGTCATCGGTGGCAACCGACAGATGTAGAGACAAATTTAGCGATGTAAAAGACGAAGTGGCTGCTGAATTGTACACAAAAGTATGCGACAAGCTGAGCGCGTATCCTGAACTATGTTCTGATTTTTTGCTGTTCCTTTCGCCCCGACAGGCCGAGATGATTGACAAATCAGTGGAATACACAATGTTACAGAAGATGAAAGAGTTTATAAACGTCGCCCAGGTATATTTTGCCAAACAACCGTCTCGGTTGGTCAAGATAACACAGGCCCTTACAAGTCTTGCGTCGGATCCGTTGTGTACAATTGAGAGTGTAAAAGATACTATGAGCCCGATTTTAAAAGGACATCCTGTGGTGATGGATTTGTTTATGCAGGTCTTACCTAATGGAAAGCCTCCGAACTGGTGGGTTGGATTTCTTTTTAAAGTTTACCAAAACTTCTGTGTACAAATTATAATACTTAAGATTGAAAGATTGATGGAAATCAATAACTGTAAAACAAATTTTGTTTTAGTTTATTCGCACCGCATATGTTTGAGAATCTCATCTGCCCCGTGGGACCACAAGATAAAAACAAAGTTTTTACTGAAGACTCGCCGGAACTGTATGAGAATATCAAATTGCCAGTTTCGACTTCACATGACGATCCTTACGGAGGCGAAAGTTGTAAATGTGACTGTCACACCACAGTTACGGATCTCAAACCAAAAACACCAAGTGAACACTGTGCGTCTTGTGGCACAAAGGTACTCGTTCAAATTCAACGTTCTTATATATTTTTTTCATTTATAAAGAGACTAATTCTTTTTATTTTGAATTGCAGTTTCTCAATGGGAGAATATATCTTCAGACGTCCGAAGGTCTGAGACCCGCAAAGATAACGTTCCCGGGAGCCGACGAGGAACAACTTGAGAATATTGCGCGAGTTTCGCTTAAAGCTGCTGATAAAATTGCGACAACCCCACCGACGAAAAAACGAAAGAGGAATTCTAAAAGCGAGTCCAGCGATGTCAATACTAAAGTTAACAAAACGTCACCGAACAAAGACAGCGACGAGAATGAAAAAAGTGTATCTAAAAACAGGAGGGGCGCAAAATCACCGCCTAAAATGTCGGAACATCAGAGAAAGATCATTCGACTAGATCTGGGATCTTCAAATTCAGTTAGCGTTAAAAAAAACACTAACGACGAAAAGTGGGAGAGAAAAACGGGTTGAAAGAAGGATCAGAAACCAAGTTCGGTCCAGATAAAAGTGGAGCCTCATGCGGATGATTTCGAGATGCAATCTCATTCAAGTAAAAATATTTGTTCATAAAAAATGAAAATTCTGAAATGTTTTTGAAATATTTATTAATTTCAAATAACTCTTTTGCAGGTCCTCTTGGTTCGAGTGATATGAACGATAGTTTAAGAGAGGATACAATTGTAACAGTAAAATCCGAACTTACATCCGAATCGGATGACAATTATCATAGTGAGACTGATAACTCGGTGATTGAACCAAGACGGTGGACAAGAGAAGAAGATGCACTGTTGTTAAAAACGGTGAAAGAATCTGGCTTGCACCATAATACTTTTGTTACAATAAGCGAAAGTCTGACAAACAGGTCAGTTCAGGATGTGCAAGGCAGATGCGACGTTCTTTTTTCGTTGCTGAAGAAATTAAACTGATATTATATTCTGATCTAATCATCTAGTGTAAATATGAGTGAAGGTTCAAAATTGCAAAATATGCTACACTCTATTATAGACTGAGAGATTCTTAATTTAGTTATTTGATGAATGTACAAATTTTGTATTATTTTTGGAAAGAAAAACAAATGTTTTTAATGCTTGTAATTAACCTTTTTGTTTGAAGAATTATTGTTGGCATCTGTTAGTCTACGAATTTATTATATGATGTCATTTGTGAATAAAACACTGTGATAATTATTTTCATAAAAATATTGGTTTTCTTATTCATAAAATATTATGTTTTTACCAAAAAAAATGTTTTTTTCAATACCAGTTTTTAGATAATGGAAAGTAATAATTTTAAATTAAATTATAATTATTGAATCAATATTTCTTTTCGTATTTCGTATTTAAGATTCAACTAGTATATGGAATCTTTATTAATCGTGAATACAGGGATATCTCCTTTATTTTATTTTCTGATAAATGGAAGGTGAAAATATAAGATAACGACAAATAAATTACATCTACGATAAATGTATCAACTCTATTCTAATTGTAAGAAATCAGTAATCAGAAGGCTGAAAAAGTGTCAACACCTCGCATCGTACCTGATTCGATCATGAAATTTATTGCAGTCATAATTTTCACTTTTCTTTTTTATAATCAATGTCTCGCATCACGTAAGTAAAATAACAATCATTAATTTTATCAATGATTTTTAGCAAAAAACTGAAAAAATAAATGTTTATTTATCGAAGTTTTATGTTTTTTTTAGATGAAAAAAATAGATTAAAAAAGAATACATCGTTAATTGAGATTGATAAAGATATTCTTTTTATTTTAGAAGTCCAAACTAAACGAAATAGATTGAAAGCGCCGTTCGATAAAAATCAAACGGAATTTATGAATTCTTATGACGGTCGAATAGTTAACGGCACAAAAGCACGACCAGGCCAGTTTCCTCACCAAGTATAAATTTTATCAAATATTCTCTCACAATATTGTTTTCTTTATTTTTTAATACACTTATATTTCGCAATTTTTAACAAACTCGTTGTGAATTCTATGAATAACAATTTTTCATTAAGTAAACTTGCTCCAATTTTTTTAGCCACATTCACACGACTTTATTGCAATGATTGCGTCAGTTTATAATTTTAATTATTTTTATTCAGGTATCCTTAAGACGAAGATTCAATCTCTTGCATTTTTGCGGTGGTAGTATCATAACTCCAAGCGTTGTATTGACAGCAGGTCACTGTTTATTTATGTAAGTAAACATTTTACATTTTATATTTCAATTATCCAAGTTTAATTTTGTTTTTATTTAATTTAGTTTGAATATTTAAAATGTTTTTTATTTTATAAAATTAAAAAAATATTTTTTTTCAGAGAAAAACAAATTTTAATCCTTCCGTGGACGGTGATGGTAGTTGCGGGTGAATTATCAATCATCCCCCAGAATATCAGTGCTAATCACATGCGGGAAGTTATCAAATTCACATTACACGAAAATTTCAACATAAAGACTTACGAAAATGACATTGCCTTGTTGCATGTAGGTACATATCTTTTTTTACAATATTCAAATATGTAATTTACTGCTTTTTTTATATGAAACATTGATTTCTGCATTTATTAACATTTTCAATTTGTTTACAGCTAGAACAACCGTTTGAGTTTGATTATTCCTTTTATAATATCGAGTTACCGAATTATCGACCAAAAGCTGGAGCTTATTGTCAAGTTGCTGGTTGGGGTTTTACAAGCTACGTAAGTTACTAATAAAATAAATTGCAATTTAAATTAGGATTCAAATTCTAACAGGTATTTGAATATCTATAAATTTTCCATGTTATTGTATTCACAATTATTATCGTTAATCTGCCTGATTATTTAAATTAATGTTTTCTATCAACAAAATTATTTGATTTTTTCATTTGCATGATTAATTAAATGATTGCTTTGTTTCAGAATGGAAGTGTGAGTGACGATCTATTATATGTAGATCTACCAATCATAGAAAGAAATAGGTGCAGGAAAATATGGCCTGATTTATTCGAAGGTCAATTATGTTCGGGTTATTTAAAAGGGGAGAAAGATGCGTGCAAAGTAAAAATCTGACAAACTTTTATTTTTATTAATAAGAATTTTTTCAAAGAACAGATATTTGTATTAATCTGATTATTATTTCAGGGAGATTCTGGTGGAGGTCTTGTGTGTTTTGGGCACTTGGTTGGGATAGTTTCGGCAGGAAAGGGATGTGCCTTGAAGATGTATCCTGGATTATACACGAGCGTATATCATTACAAATGGTGGGTGATGGAACACGTGTATGAAAATGAGGATTATGATGAATCAGTTCAAGATTATTTTAAACCTACAACATTCGATCCCAGACTAGTTGATACAAAACTTACGCGCGATGCTTCATCTAGTTCAGGCAATAATTGCTTTTCAATTATGTTCAGTTTTTGCGTGTTAATACTCTGTTACGTTTTAAATTAAAATTGTTCAGTTCAGTTGCAGTTAATGGTTAAAATTTAATTTCCTTTTAATGTCCAATATTGACAAACAGATGATATGATATGAAATACCAAGGCGGATTCAAGGGGGGGGGGGGCATGGGCATTTGGTAAATTGTCAAATGAAAAAAAAGTAAATATTTGTTACTATTTCAAAAGTTGAAATTATTAAATGTTTTTTAATTGAATAAAAAATTTGGTGAGAGGGGGGGGGGGGAGGTAAATCTGAATGGCTTCGCCTTTATAAACTTTCTGGATTAGCCCTTGAAAAATACAGAACTTCTTTCTGCAGTGAACAATTTTTTTTCAGCTAAGCAAAAGACTACGCATAACTGCGTATGGAAAATATGTATCGAGCGTGGGAAGCATGCATCCCTGCAAAAAAGAAGAAACTGAAAAAAAAGTGAACTGACAAGGTGTAATTTTTCTTTTCATTCATCTTTCCTTCATGCAATCGTTTGATCAAAGTTTCAATTTCATTTGATGAGCTGCATTCATCCGATTGACTATTCCGATAAAAAAGTGAACATTTTTGTTTGTCTATATTTCTTGTTTTGCTGAGGGAGTACACTGTGAATATTATGGCCTTAGTTATACAAGGTGAGTGAGTTATCGCGCTTATTCATTACGTCACAAATGAATCACCGGTAATACAACACAAATTACTGATGATTAATAACGCATCAATTAACCAAAAGTATTCGCACATTTTATGTAACGTTGATCGGATATAAACACCATCATTTATTTGTCACACGATCCACCGACCGAAACACGTAAAAACGTCGTGTGAATAGCGTTTGTTTTTGCATCGGCATAATGACTTGAGATTTTATGAACAGTTCCAACTCGAATGAGACCGGACGATTTTTGCATAACTATAGCTCGCGTTCTCTTTGTTTTTACACAAATCCCATGTGTATGACTTAATGTTTCGCATGGTCACTGAAAAAGGTGTGGTTTATTAGTATAAAACTAATGCCGCGGCAATCATCAATGAGTTATATGCGAGGGCGGTGACCGACGCGTTGTCTGTACGCCACTCTGATAGGTTCTTGCGGTGACCAAGGATTTGCATTACTCAGGTATAAAGTTTACCTCAGACTTATATTCTCAGTACACGTTATTATTTGATCATAGTGCACTCAACAGCTCAACATGTTAAGTCTAACTGTGAGTTTTTTACTTCTGATAAACTTTTTCTTGACACAATTAATTTGTTATAAATCGTCAATTTATTACATTTAATACTATATAATTTATCATTTCAATACAAAAATTGTTATCTCACTTTACACTCTCACATTATATAGTAAAAAAAATCTGTAAATCATTGAAAAAGTTTTGCAATTTTTGAATTGATTCGAATTACCATGACTTTAAGTTCATCTTTAAAATGAGATTAAAAGAATGATTAAGTATAGTTTGTTGTTTAATTTTTAGGTTTTACTATTCGCTAGTTATAGTCTCGTATCGTGTCAAACGACGGAAAATTATAATAACCAACCAGGTCAAGGTGTTACAATACCGAATGATCCTCGCTACCCCGCTAGAGATGGGATTTTTGGAAGTGATCCTTATGGAAGAGGGGGAGATAGCTTTCGGGTTCGTATGAATAACGGTTCAGTTTCAAACATTTTTTCAAAAACAAACAAACCCACACCTTGCATGAATAGTAATGAATATTAGCCTTTACTCATAACTTTAACTTGAAAATAAAAATAATGACATTTTTTTTATAGCAAATCGGATCGCAGAATCCTGGCTCACCATTTCTGACACCTCAATATGACCCTCTGGGAGGATACAATCAATTTTACAACCAAAATCCGTATATTGGACTGGACAATCCAGCATACCAACCAGGACTCTACAACTTCAATCCCGGGTTCTACCAAACTCCCGGCAGTTTTAACTCAAATTACCCATTCGATTTTGGATTGAACGACCCCTTCCTTCGGCCGTACAACGACCAACGAATTCCATACAATGACCCCCGAAACTACCAGTTCAATGACAGGGGTATTTTCAACCTCCCAACCGATCCAGCATACAGGCCCAACAGACCATCGAATTCTTTTTACCCCACGGACCCCAATCAACTTCCCCTAGATCCTTCACGTAGACCTTTGGATCCTTTCCAAAGACCTCCCCTGAGTTCTGGACAGAGACCAAATACATTTTTCGACCTTGATCCGAACCGTCCCATCAACCAGCCAAGGTTCGGACCTTCCTTAGATCCCAATCTCAGACCAAACCCGAACTTTGACCGGTACCCAAATCATCCAATCAACCATCCGAATGCCGCCCCAACAGTCAGACCTCTTCAAGATCCTGCGCCAGGATTAGTTCCAAATTACGGACAAAGACTTCCTGGACCTTACAATCGACCAAATGTATATCCGGACCAAAAACCTCTCTCTGATCCTTATTATGGGGGTCCTAATTCTCGGCCCTTCCCACCTACTCTCCCACCAAACCGTTTCTCTGACCCGAATCAACGAAACGGCCTTGGCCCTGTACCAAAGCCTTTCCCTCCTCCTTTAAACAACAGACCCATCTATGTTCCACCTAGACCGCAGTCCCATTACTCGCCTGAATATTATGCTGATCCTGGTTATCAACCTTCAGGTATAGAGTCCCTTGGAAGAGCCGGTCCTCAGTACAGCTCATCTTCGCCTACTCCTCCGAGCAAATCCAACATTAGTTCTGAAAAACTTGCGCCGAAATAAAATAACTTAGATTTAGTATATCTCTTTATACTCAATCCAAAGTTGTAACTTTTGATACTGTAATTTATATTGTTTGACTTTTGATAATTTATTGTATTGCATTTATACATTTTATAAATGGAAATAAAATTTTTACAAAATGAAAGTTTGAAGTTTGGTTTAATGGGGAGTTTTAGATAAAAATGAAACGGTATCTCCATTTACATATAGTTTATTCGTTCTAAAAAGTACAAAAGCGATATATAATATTCGATTCTTACACGCTGTTCACACTTCTTAATAGCGGTTACGATTTCTGAAGTATAATGCACCCGTCGTTTTCTCTACACTTTGTTTAATATGAATATATGTTTTAACGTAAAATAAAGTTCGCCAACACATCTCAGAAGACAAACGTCTGAATCGCTATTGCTTTTATCTAGTTTTTTTCGGAAGTTCTAAGTTATCCGAAATGTCCATAGACTGTGTGCATGATAACTTCAATGGCGACATTGTCAACCTTGGAAATTTTGTAATTTCATAGTTTTTATTAAAAGTTAATTTTTTTCATTTTAACTTTGCAACTTTCATTGATTATTTTTTCTTTCTTTTTTTTCAATTAAAATTGTGTACTTATTGTTTTGTTCACCACTTTTAATTTCACGCCCAGAGTCTACAGAGAAAAGAAAGAAACGAAGTTGACCATTTTGTACAATCCGGTAACTCCAAAAAGTGAAACTATAATATTGGTTGCATACGACAGGCGATTACATTATTTTTATTGACACATTCAACTGCAACAGATATTACACAGTTTGTATAGATCGACGCGAACCCGTGTTCGTTGTTTGACAGCCCCAAAAATGTTAACGCTGCGAGACTATATAACGAGGGTCAAAATTTTGTCTATTCGAGTACTCGCATTGACCTATCGACTTTTTCTCGCATCTAGTCATGTAGTTTATCTATAATCTCGTGTTGCACTTGACTCTCAACTTCTAACATAAATCTAAAACTGCTGACAAGCTAATTGTTTTTTTGTTGAATACAATGCTATCGTTTTTCCATAATTTTCGATTATTCATTTTTAATTAATATACTTGTACTCAAGCATCATATTAATTGTTCGAGGTGAAACGAAATTCCAGAGGAATTGAAATCATACGATCGAACATAAATCAACCGTTTAATTGTGTAAAACATCCTGATGTCACATCAATTTTCAATTTTAATTTTACAGAATTATAATTCTTCATACATTTACATCCAAATATGTTCCGGCTTAATAAATTAATATCTTAAAGTATCTAAGAATACCTTTATACATCATACAGGTTTACAAAAATAAAAAAATCGATCGTTGTGTGGATTGTTCCAAAGCAATGTTTTTGTAAACCTGTACAATATTTTGTACTTGGGGCGAGACACCAGCGCATCTCTTGGTATAAAAGTCTAAAAACGTCAAAACGCGACCACAGAAATTATACGACATCTGACCTTTCAACTTGTGTGTATTTTGGATCCGAACTATTTACGTTTTGTTAAACGGAATACCGACACCAAATGGATAGTAAAAAATTTGCAAATGACTATGCTCAATTCTGCAGGTTAATTTTAATCAATCATGTTATATTTTCATTGACGATTTTGATAGTTTAATTAAGTGACACTGCATAGTTTTTTTACTATCTATTTCTTTTGTTCTGAAACGCATCAGTATTTGCTTGTACACATTGGACATATTGCCGTTGGAATTCTGGAAGTCTCAACTAATGTGATAAAGTAATTTAAATATATAATTCATAACTTTTGTATACATGGTCTATGCATTATAAACCTAATTTTTTGAATTGTCTGAACCCGCCAGCAAAAGGTACAGCGTAGTTATTTATAGTAACCCGAGTTAGACTCTCACCCTCAAGCCAACCGAACAGATATAATGCGTACAAATACAATTTATCAAATATTAACTCTTACATTCTAACGATATAATTAATAGCAATAATCGGTAATGATTTCAAATGATACAAAAAATCAAAACGACTAAAAATATTGTAAACTTTTTGAAGATATTTCACGGGTGGAAAATATTCAGTAAATTGTTCGTTTGCAAAAGTTTCTGTACATTAAAGTCTGACTTAATTCGAAGTTTCTCCTTTTTTTATATCAGAATCGTTCGAAAATTACAATCTCGAACTTGAAAGTTAGTTGTTGCAAATATCTTTTTCTTTTCACTATGTATAATTTATTTATTCGTATAAGCTCTTGATGGTAAGAATGTTTGCATCAGGTATTAAACAGCAGTTTCGTCTAGTTTTCATTCAAATGTCGCCTAGAAACGCTTTTGTTATATTTTTTGCTAAAGGTTGTATTCAAAATCACGTTACACATAAAACGCACTTTTTTGTTGCTCTTTTTTTCTTTTCTTTCTCTCTTTTTATCATTTTATTTCTTTTTACTAAAAATTAAAAATTTAGCATTGACGCAAGACATTTGTCCATAGCGCGTTCATATATAAAAACGGATACTCGAACAGTCAAGGAATTCTTGAGTCTTCGAGTATGGAACGAGCTATGACCAACTTTTCTTGGTCCAAGTGAAAATCAAATTCGAGACAATAGTCAGAACTATCATTTTAAAAATAACATTTTCAGCTACTTAAACTTGGTGCAAGTTTTTTATTTTCAAATTTCATTCTTTAAAAAATGTTATTTTTTTCTTCATCTGACTACTGTTCGAAGTATTAATTTTCTTCTATCAAAGCATGTCAAGTTTTTTATTTTTAAATTTCGTTAAAGATTTTATACCGTAATGCGATTCCGAATACACATATTTTCAATTAGATTTTGCTAAAAGTAGAATCTCGAATGACTACGTACAATGTAACAAATAGCCTTAAATTCACAATGTGTTAACGACCTTCATATAATTATTCTATATTCAGTTTTTGAGCGGTACGTGTTTTTTTTTCTTTTGTCCAGTTTTGGAATATTTCATCGTGGCAAAGTCTTCATTTTCCAACCACTGATAACTTGCACTGTTAATTCCAGTTTTCTGATTCTCTTTTCTCGTTTTCCGTTTTTTTTTCACTTTCTTCAAAATATTCGAATACAATTTGGACCTTACAAAAATGGTGAAATCATAGTTTCATAACATCATGCCCGAAATTGACTTGAAGTTCATCGAATTTTCTGATGATTACGAGCACAAGCTTTCATATTTTCAATATTCTTAAACTTTATCTTTTTTTTCTATCTGTGACGTCGTTACATTTTTACTGAGATAATATATTAAGCCGTTAAAATTTCTTACGCTTTAAATCTTCTACATTTACAAAACGACACTAAACTCAATTCACCTTTCATTTTATCATTGTATCATTAATATTACTCGGTATCCTCTCTTTCTAAATACTTCATTTGTATTCCTTCTTTTTCTCTTATCTGCATCTGTATTCGTTCAGCTTCCTGCTTTTATCAAATCACTATTCTTCATCAACTTTTGTACTTCGATGGAGGAGGTATTAAAAAGACACACAACTGTTTCGCTGTTTCAACCGGACCAAAAGAAAAGACACAAAAAGGGCTTTCCCAGATGCTTATTCTTCGCGTCTTCAATTTTCTAACGAATTTAATTTAAGTACTTGAGCTTTTTCTTGCAGTTAATGTCGTTTCTATATGATCCAGCATCATCGACCGAAAATCAGTCAGGTGTCTATTACAATAAGTACGCGACAGATATGACCGTTTTCCATACTGATCACCTCAATTCATTTCCACTTTTCGGCACGCTTTTTTTTCATTCAATTCTTCTGTTCTTTTTCCATTCTCACAATACATAGACAGGGAATACCAGATGAATTTTGAACGGCTACTGTGATCGCGCACCATTTTACATTCAATTCGATTGCTAACAAAACTTGTATTACGATGACTATATAAAAAATTTAGTTGGGTAACATGATAAACATGAACATGAAATATGCAATATTAATAATGGATTAAATATATATGATAGGTACAAAGGGAGGTTTCGTAGTTTATAACGTTTTTATATTTAAGACACAGATGCAGGCGTGCGACCAGTCACACACGGGTCACTACGTCGATCCTTATTTTCTTTGCATCTATGATTGACTTGGCTCAAATACACGTAGTTTTTTTTAAGTAAAAAACACTAATTTTTGAGCATTGACTTAACCCATCCGACCCACATTGTCTTGGCTATTATCTGTGGTCGATTTTCTCGGTTAAGCCATACATTCAGAAAAACTTCGTGTACACTAAATGGTCTAGTATTTTTTTCATTCTTCCTGTACACCAGTGCGTGAGAACTCACGTAGATTTTAATTTCATTATGAGCATAAATGTTACTAGTTTAAATACACGCACTTGCATTTTGGATAGCCAGGTGTTTCTAGACACATTTTTTTATAGTATGAATATATATATTACGCCTATACTTTGTTGTATAAGTTGATAGACAAATAGGAACAAATGCTATCGCCCCAAATTATATCCTGCAACCGCTATTAAATTCTAATTTACTATATTAAATTTTTTTTATTTTGTTATATTTCATTAAGGGTAAATTATTATTTGATGTGACGTTTTACCATTATCAACACATGCACAGTCTACTACTCTCCGCATTGTTCTCAGTTTCGTCAAAGGATAGTTACCTCATGTTAATTTTAGTTCCAATCTTTTTATGTAATGCAAATGTGTCTTAACATTTGGGATATTCTATATTCGTTTCTTGTTTTTATTTAAATCAAGCATCTTCACGGTTTTATCATTCGATTAACACCGTACTTTATGTACTGATAGAAGCTATGAAATATGCGGGAAATGACGGGTCCAAATTTTGATCACTCTGTTCAAAAAATGTTTTTTGTTTGTTTGTTTTTTTGAAATGCAAGTAATTGCCAGAGTGTAGTAAAAGTCGATCTACGACTTGCGAAACTATGACAATGACATATATACTGTCTATTTGTACTCTTGTACAATAGTAGTTGAGGTGATTGTGACAATTTGAGGTGAATGCGACATTTAAAATAACTTGTCTTTATTTGGAAAATGAAAATGAAAGTGAAAATCATTGGTGAATTGAAAAATTAATTGATAAATTTTTTGTTGGATAAAAATAATGATGTAGAAGTGAATTGTTACATTCAACTCGGATTGTTATACAATCACCCCAACTACTAAATGTAATTAATCTGGTTATATAATATATATCTATATCATTCATCGAGAAAAATAGATGATAAAAAGAAATTTTGATAGAAAAAGTGTTTTTAACAATCGCAGATGTTGCGAATATCTGCTGATTAAAGATTATCAAACTGACCCTTAACCTTTGTACAAAATTAAGGATCACAAAACAAGATGTCCAATTGCAAAAGAGGTTTTTTATCTATTTTTCTCGTTGTTGTAATGTATATTTATACATGTTTTATTACATTTTTTGTATGAACTGTAACAATTGTTTGATAATGTTAAGAGAAAAACAAAGTATGTCAGTTTCAAAATTGAGTTGCATTTTTACATTGCAATGAGAACTCAAATAACATAACTCGCGATATCTTGAGAGTTCGGGTTCTTTTTTTCTTTAATTTTGAAACAATAACAGGTGGACTAGTAACAAGGAGACTATAGGCAAAGAAAATTACCACCGAGGGCAAAGCTGCACTGTTGAATTTAAACTAATTATGACGATTTCAGGGGTACATTTTATGTGATAGTAATTTTACTATAGTTTAGTTAGTTAGTTATTTGACTAAATTTTAATAATAATTTATAAATTGCTTCTACAATACTATAAAATTCAATAAAAAAAGTTTACATAAAATAAGTGCAAGATGCAACAAGACGGTTGGTTGTATCTAAATTGTCATAATTATAAAGTGATTTTGTTGATAAAATTAAAAACATGTCTTTCTTAATATGAATACCCCTGTAATTATCATAATTATAAATTGAACCAGCGATCGCCAATGGTTTAATTTTAACTTCCAATCTCGACGTCGATCTACAGACAATCACGCGTTTCGTTCGTAATCATATATTTAACAACATTTAAACATTTTAAACGATTATGCTTTGTTACTTCTTATATACATATACTGGTACATATAATAATATGAGGTAAATGGATATATAATATATTTATTAGCAACCAATGATAGGTACGTTAAAATTGGTTACGAATCAGTGTTCAATGCGGATGTCGATGGTTGAAACTCTACAAGTAAACCTTCGGACGAAACTTGACATATAATAAATTATGATCGAACTTCATATCCAGGTTAATTTTCGTTTGATCATGCTTAACTAAGCTTTGGGACTCTGTTTTACAATACCCCTCTTGTGATCCAGGTCGATTTCAATTACATGAAATGTTGTACCATTAAAGATTAAAAAAGAAACACTCACACACTAGAAGTATAATCACACAATAATTTTACAACATCCAATTTTTAAAAAAGTTTTTCCTCCCACGATGTCAATTCTTTAGCGAAAGAAAGAATCGTCTTTTCTTTTCATATAAAAAATAGGGTGCAAAAATTGTTATTACTTTAATTTTGGATCTTATGAAATCTAAATTTTGTTTTACATAACACAGCCGAATAAAAATGCCCGATCAATCTGTATGAATAAGAAATTACGAGAATTTTGTTTGGTGCATAAAATTATCATAATGTCGCATCCATACAATTTTTTCTTGTTCTTGACGAAATTTGGAAAAAACTTCCAGTATCACTGTCTTCTATCGAATCGTGTCAAAATTAACTAAGCAATTCTCCACAATTTTGTCATTTTGTTTATAACCAATTAATTATCACGTGTTAGAGTCGAACTGAGCTCTAATTATAAATTCGACGTATACATAGAACACCAATCGTTATCGCAGCAGCTAAGCCGCCACTTCAATTAAAACAAAAAAACGTTACGACTTAATTATTGATTAGAAATTGTAAAAAAAATAGTACATGGTATAGCAGATCTTATCTAAGTCTACCAGGAAACGACCTATCGTAGACCTGTCGTACCTTAAGTCTAAGACCCTACGAGCTAGAGATTACATTAATAGGGTATACATGCTCATATCGTTTGTATTCCGTTCGTGAGTTTAACTGTTCGATAATAATGTGATAATATACTAATAAGTATACGATATCGATATTCAGCAAGAATTTCCTGTGGTTTGAATATATGATCGAATGTTCAATCATCTCGAAATGTATAAGTGAGATAAATTCACATGAAATATTTTGTATCAAATATGTTGTATATCGTAATATTATGTGTCAAATATTTTATTTATTTTTATCAAACCAAGTTCTGTATGATGATAATAATATGAAACAATTTGTACTCAACTCACTCGCCTACGATCTCAAACAGAATAATTTCAACATTCACCCACCAACGTACGTCGTATATTATTTTTCGTATAGTAAAAATCGGTTACACACATAGATACTTATATATTTGTCTACCTCAGCTGTGGTACCCATAAAATTCGATTTCAATCATGTTTTCTGCAAAATGTGCACAACGCGCCATAAACTGATCAATAGCCAATATTGCATCAGCGATTGTTCACCTTTTTTTATTCTTTCGAGCATGCCTTGTAGCATTTCTTCACGATGTGTGCAAATTGTTAAACAGAGTTCTTATTTCTTTTATTAGCAAAGTGGAAAAAAACGGTCTATCATCAACATTCATAATGTACTTCATAATTTTTTTCAGAACCACATTCGATCGAGTGTAAAAAACATTCTAGTAATCACGTCAGTTATTCTAATTTTTCATCCCGGTTACTTTCACATTCACAGTATAATCATGATTACAAAAAATACAACAAAAATTTGATCGCAAATATAAAATGCTCTAATAAATAATTGATTGAACTCACTTTAAAGTTTAATTTAAATTCATTTTCAACTTGAAGTTGATTCAAATGAAAAAATACAATTTTCAATCATACCTTTGCTAATTTAAATATCTTTTTTCATAAAAAATTACCAATTTAGTAAAAAAAATACACATTTTTCTACAAAAATTAAATCTTTCGAATTTTATCTACAAGACATGACTTTTCATACGAATATAAATGTACAATTTATTTATACCAAAGTATAAAAGTATAAAAATAGAAAAGTTCAATTACGAATTACGCGGGGTGCAAATTCGATAAGAATTTTGTGCAATTTAGACATGAGAAATTCAAGATTATAAAAAAGTTCAGACATTTGATACAAATTTCATACCTCACTACTTAATCCGTCGTGTGCCAAACAATTTGATTGACCGAGAAATTTTTTAAATTTCAATGACATTTATGAAACGTATCTCACTTTGTTTTAACGTACATAGGAAGTGCATTTAATTGGCGAGGATTTCGTAACCTACTTGAGAGTGCAACGTATAAAAATTATGACAAATGTCTACGCGTTATTTAAACTACATCAATAATCAGATACAATTGATGCAAAGTGAAATTTTTAAAGCAGTCATTTTACTGGTTTGAAAATCAATTTTTCCACTAAATTATTTCTTGTTTATTTAACAATCTCCTTCTTATTTTCAAAAGACAAATTTTCCGTTTTGTTCTAAATAATTGAAAAAAAAGAATATATGAAAAAGCTCGTAGCTTTTAATTGAACTTCATTAAATGATAAATTTAAAATAGAAATATATTAAGTATTCAAAATATATATTCAATATAATTAATCTGATAAAATTTTGAATATGATATTGCTTTATATAAATTAGGATAGAGACGCTGGACAACTCGTTAACAATATCGTAATGACGACTCCTCTACGGTTATCCGATTTATCAACGGCAACAATGTCTGACTAGATTTGACGCCAATCGCATATCGCTGACGAGTTGTTTTGTCGTCGCAAAATTATTTGAATGGCCGCGTCGATAACCAATCATCAATTTTGTCCCGGGTCATCTTTATTGCCAAAAATTTATTTAAAATTACAAAAAGACCGTTTTTGTTATTTACAAACGTTTTCGTGTAATTTTCATTCGCCCCCTTTTCATATTGGCTTTCAACTTTTATACGGTAAATATATTGGAAGAAATTCGCATATATACATTGACGAATCTAACGAAACGTCAATTGATAAATGTAGGAACGCTAATTTTTCGTCGTTGTTGAAATTGTTTTTCCGTTACTCTAACTTTGTTTGGGTGCAAAAAAAAAGATTGTTAAAAAAAGTTACTGCAGGTTCCACGATAAATACAACTTAGTATCATGTTAGTCTTTTGCTATATGGTTAAAACTGTTACTTGGCACTTTTAAAAATGTGCAAAAGTGAATAAAAAGTTTTATTGAAAAAAAAAAAATTTTTTTTGTTGTTTCAAGTTGATACAAAATTAACAGTCACTTTTATTGTTTGTCAAAATCATCGACAAGCTTGATTTTTGTTTTCTCACTGAGAAAACATTCGTTAAAACAACTGGAAGATCTGTGTTCTTTTATGTTCATCAATTTTGACCACGCAGGATATCATTCTGCGCAACCACATGCTAGTTGTCTTTTGATAAAAATATTTGTTTGTTCAATTTACAAGACGTTGTTGATTGATAATACAAAACTGTCGCTAAACATAATTCATTGGACTAGTTTGATCAAACTGTACGATGAGCTATCAGTATAATATAAAAGTGCGCAAGGTAACAATTTTTTCAATGATAATTTAAAATCACAATACAGTACGGCTCGTCTGAACGTACAAACTAATAAAATGTGAAAGAAAAACAAGTTTATCAATCATCTATGTAACAAACAAATATACTTTAGCCCTTATCCCCTGTTCTATAAGTTAGGAGGTTACTTTTCTTTTCCTTTGAAATAGTTTCTAGCTTACACCTATATCTCTTACGCAAATCATGGTGTTAAGATTGCTCTTATAACTGGCTGAGAGATAAATCTGGCAATGCCAAATCGTAGCATTATATCATCGACTTTACAATTGGCTTCCCGATAATACGCACACGATACACGTTCCAAACGTCAACACACGCATAAAGTCAACTAATAAAGTCGTAAAATTATTCATTTTACAATTCGAGATAAGAAAAATTGTTAATTAAAAAAAGGAATTGAAAAAAAATTTAATCTGGCGTATCACGAGGGAGCCAAAGGATAAATCGGCCTCAACGTATCTTTTGTACTGTCGCACCAAATCAATTAAACAATTTTTCTATCATAGAATGACACAAATTAATTCAACCGCATTGTTTTCATTTTGACAAGTTAATGCTGAGTGTAATCGGTGCCGTCAACAGTAAAGAACAACAGTATATCGATTTTGATATAGATTTGTCGTATTTCATCTATGTGATGTTTATTTTTAGGCTGTGAGCGGAATTCGTTTACGGCCATTGGCAGCCCAGTTGAAACTGTTCTCGTGTGAAGCAGGTAGATAAATTTTTTACGAAGTGTGCGTCCATAACGCGGCAGTGTGGACAGGCGAACACACGACTGTAGTCTGAATAGTAGTGCAATCGTTGGTACGGATGTATCAGTGGTTTTTGACAATTGTTGCACTATAACATAATAGTTTCATTGTTATAACTATTAACAAACTATTAACACAAGAATGAAACACAAATGTTCACATTTCTAACTTAGGAAAAGTTTGAACAATATATGCAGTTAATATAGTCATGTATAGAATATATATAAAAAATATATGACATTCTTCACCAAGAAGTATTTCTTTTTTATTTATTTATTAATAGGCAGCAGTATACACTGGTAACGTCTACATAAAGATATATGTATATAAAATATTCAACAAATTATTCAAAATATGTACAAATTCTCATTTGGGCGATAATCGGGGGAAGTTATAATAACAAAAAATGAATTTTTTATAAGATTCTTACCTTCAATCGTTCAGTACAACACGGCATAGCTGCGAAGACATCATAACTGTAAGCTGTACCCAAAACTAGGCTCGATCCGTCCCAGGGTTGCATGCAAAATCGACAGCGAGCAGGGGCTCCGCTTCCCTCGACGCAACTCATGCAAACGGCAGTTAAATATTGCGTACGTCCGTCAACTTTGACCTGTGACATTGACATGGGGGATAATTTATTGTACGTCAACGGGACACAGTGATGAAGTTGAGATGAGAAATGAAATTAACCTCGGCACATGTGAACGAGTGTTGCTTCGGTGAAAGAAAGAAGGTTCCGTCGACCAGGGGGTACCTATCGAAAACCAGCATTGTTGCGCGACAAAGAATGCACTGCACTTTCGACCATTGCAACGCTGCTAGGGTTGATAGAATGAAGCACCGGGTGTCGTCGTTGCCGTGGTTGCCCTCGTCTTCCATCTGCAACAGCATCAAAAATGGTTATTTGATGTAACTTCTTTTCATTCAGAAACAAAAAGAAAATATTAAAAACGATAAAAATTGAAAAATTGAAATAAAAAATAGTACAGTTGAAATACGAAAAATTACAGAAACCAATTACGTGGTTGGGGGAAATGTTTAATTGAAATTCAAAACATACAAGATTTTTTGAATGTTAAAAATATTATTGGCCGATGTCTTGGAGATTGAATTCGCGTTGTATCTCAGCAAAGGTTTTGCCTTTGGTTTCAACCATGCAAAATGCAATGAAGACGATACTGATGACACAAAAGACGCTAAATATGAACAACACGGCGATGGGACTCATTGCGCTAACCAAGGGCTCGAATGATAACGTTACGACTGAAGCGAAGGTCCAGTTCAAAAAAGCAGCGCTTGATGAGGCAAAGCCTCTTAATTGTGTTGGAAATATTTCTCCCATGTATGCCCATGGTATTGGCCCTAAAAAAGAATGTTTTCAGTATGTTAATACCGATGACTGCAAATTTCCCTTGTATTACCATATATGTAAATTGGTGTAGTAAAAAGTTTGAGCAAATGGTGGACAAAAAATGTATAACATAAATTAGGGTCACCTGCACCAAGACAGAAAGCCATGATGTAAATGCTCAAAGCTGTAATTGGTAACCAGCCAATGTCATCAGCTATTTCTGGATACATTTCTCGAATGGCAAAAAATAATTGCAGGGCGACCAAGCAGAGGGCCATTAAGCCTTCAGAAACAATCATAAGACCTTTTCTGCCCATCTATGAGGAACAGTCACGTGATTCAAAATCTTTTTTTTTAATTATTAAATTTCAGATTTCAAAAAATTCAGTCTTTGGAAAATATTTTGTTAGAAGTTTATTTTATAATATCAAGATTTTTAATTGTAAAAATGAAATGAAAACCTTGTCAATCAGAGCAGCAGAGAGGAGACAGCCGAAAATTTGAACCACAGCTAAAATGATGCCTTGCAGGAGAGAATCCATCTTTACACCAGTCATGTCAAAAATGTAAACGCAGTAGAAAATGACTGCATTTATGCCGCACAGCTGCTGGGCCGCCATCAAGCCGTAGGCGATGAACAAACATTTTATCACAGGCCGTTTTTTCAACAACGAAAAATCAATTTTATTGGAACTTGTTATCGCCTAAATCGTACATCAATCATTGGATAAAAAATCGTCCCATCAGTGTGGCTGTCAGAAACTCATTTGTCACTTTTTTGCACGAAAAGAAATACAAAAAAGAAACAAAATTCGCAAATGATATAAAATGTGTTTGATTTTCGATAACTAACTTTGAAATCTTCTATCTCTGCTTGGACATTGTAATTTTTTCCTCGCAATTTCTGCAGTGCTTTTGTGGCTTCTTCGTCTTTGCTTTTTAGGATATAGTACAAAGGACTTTCTGGCATGAAGGACATTAGCAGACCAAATATAAGTAGCGGAACGGCGCAAATCATGGTAACTGTCGAAACATTGTATGTGTAACCAGAACAATAGGCGTAAAGTATTCCAATCACAAGCATCATTTGAAAGAAGACGCCCAGTGTACCTGAATTGAATGGACAACGTTTAACTTGTTTGCGTAAAAATAAACATATAAGAATATTTGTAATCGATATATTTCCTCTCAACCAAATTGATTTTGAAATGGATAAATTAATTACATAACTATATCAATTGATAATGTAACAATTTCAGTTTTCACAGATAATGATAATGGTAAATGTTAATTCAACCATACCTCACATGGACGAATTAAAATTGTTAACATTTAAAAACGTTCATCTACGTTAAATTAATTGATAATTGGATAATTAATTAGTTACGTAATAATCAATTACGTTAATTAATAATGTAAAATTTGATATTTCATGGATGATAATAATTTAAAATGTTAATTTGAATGAATAATTTTCAAGTTATATTAATTTTGCGTGGTGAAATGAAAAAATAAGGAGAAAATTGTTTGTGCAATGATGGTTTCAGATAATGGGTGTCACCTCGGATTTGTTTCTCGGAGATCTCAGCGACATACATTGGCACGACGACGGAAAACATGCCGCCGCAAATGCCGGTTAAGAGTCGGCCGACATAGTAAAGCAGTACCAAAAAATGTGCCGCGGCAATCATAATCCAACCCATCAAGAACGGCGGCACTAACCACAACATCGTACGTTTTCTGCCCAACTGATCAATTAAAATCGGCACCAACACCATTCCCATAGCCGCGCCAACCGGAAGTGCGGCACCGATCATATTAGCTTGCAGGGCATTCAGGTTCTGTTGTGTCACTAATAACTGCCTTGTAGGAGAGCTCCAACCAAGGGCACAGCCTAAACAAAAACCTCCCAGGCAGGCTACGAAATAATTCGTGTCAATTCGTTAATCATTACAAAACAAACAAAAGTGTGTCACTGGAAAAGTACAGACGTTTTTGTTTCGCCAAGTTATAAAAATAATAAAATCAATGAAACTAAATAAAAAGTACAGAAAAGGTATTTGAATTTTTGTTTGGTAGTTTTGCAATTGCAAAACAATGCAAGTTGTAAGAATGCAGTTGTAACGAAATTGCAGCTGCAAATTGAAAGAAGCAATTTGCAGTTGATCAGACGGTTAAAATTTATGACTGGCAAATTGAAATTGTACATAAAAATGTGATCTCAAAAACCTGATAAGGACGCAATGTATTGCGGTGCTCGTCGTTTTGCAACTGACGTTGATTCCGAATCCATTCTGACGTGACTTGGTGTCAAAATCGATTTTTCAGACAAATTTCGCAAGGACAGATTCAACTTTCTTTGTTTTGTAGGCTCAACCCTGTCAGAAATTACTTTTTCTGTTTGAAAAAAAAAACAACAAACAAACAAAAACAAACACAACCAAAATTCGGAATACCATTTTCAATGGCAAAGAAGATAAAATTGTAACAAAAAATGTCAAATAAGAAAAATTCAAAAGGTGAATTGAAAAGATGAAAACAACGTCGTAGTTTTATTTTGCTGATACGTCTTGAAACAGTTTTTTTTCGTTGAATATAGATCGGTTATTTGAGATGAATGCGAGTTTTGAATGCGAATCCATTCATTTTACGATACGCGGACTGGTCAGATGGGACGAAAATAGCCTGCGTCTCGTAGGTTCTACGCGAGGCGAAAGAAGACTTACTACGAGACAGTCTTTCATTCTTGACGCTTACGTAAGCTGTTGACTGAGTGCTGCCTTGAAGGAGGTCGTTGCCGTTGGCAAGAGAGACCATTGCAACGCAGTTGTAACGAAGACTTACATTTTTCTCACAGCGTGCAACGCGCAACAAACTCCATCGGCTCGAGCCATTGATCAAAAAAACAAAAAAAGAAAAAAAAATGAAAATGAAAAACAAAAAAAATCGATAAACTTATTTTATGCGGCCCCGAGTCGCGTTTTTTCCAAGACGTCGGGCCAGTGATATAACTGGTTCTACAATATATAACTCCAAGATAAAAAAAGCTCATCGGTTTCTTTTCATTAAACATTTCCAGTTACTGATATAACGGGTGTACAGTTCATTTTTAATTGAAACACTTATTTGAAACAGTGCACAAATTGGAAGATCTTTTTTTTTCTTCATTCGTCTGACGGAATGTTGTTTTTCTCTTGCCTGAAAAATAAAACCTATAACAAGTATGAAAAAAGTTTGGTTTTCAAAAAATGACTTTAAATAGATTTTGATCAAGGTCTGATTATTTATAATCCGCGATAAGGGACGAAAAAAGCATCAGTTGGAAATCGTATGCCGTTAATGAAGCGGGGACTCATATTCTAACCTCGTTATTGAATTACATAAGAAAAGAATTGATAAATAAAATGCGAGATAGCCATGATGATTAGCTCGGGGACAGGTCGCGCTGCAGCGTGCGGCGTTCGCATCAGGATTCGAATGCGCAACAATCAGTCAACGACCCTCAGAAGCAACGTAAGCACCAAGGTCGAATCACGTTTATAGACATCGCATATGTTAGGTCAGGTTAGTGCCGGTCGACAGTAATATTGCCAGCACTATTTTTACGTCGCCTCGTCAATGCATTCAAACCGTAGCTGCCTGTCACTTTGTGTCGATGCGTTTGCAATCTCGTTCCTCTCCTTCGAGTTGCGTTTCATTTTTGACATAGATAGAATCTTCGTATTATATCACGCGTCTTAATAATAATAATCATCATCATCTTGTCCCGCTTTTGAGTCGCGACGCCAATTTCAATTCATGGGCGGGGCTCGCATTTCGCGAACTCATTTATACTCTTGATTCAACAATTTATTTTGATCCGTTTTATGTACAAATAAAACTCAAATGTCTTGACAAGTTTTTCAATCTAAATTGAAATGGATATCTACATATATACGGCCCATATATGGCTCTGTATGTACTATGATTTCTGGCAGTTATATCTAGGCCATATATGTTATATGTAATTGTTTATATAAAATTGAAATGAAAATATTGAATCAATTTTTGAAATGCAACCAACAATTATGTCTCCACAAGTGGGGCATATACGGGTTCCATATACGATCCCGATATCGTTTCATATATGCTGTATCAAGTTTCAGCTGGTTTCCCCAACACAAAATATTATATATAAAATCATATGACGTTGATATCATAAAATAATAGTATTATTTTTCATCTATGAAATCAACATAATTGCAACGTAAGAACGAAACAAAATGATTGACGAGTACCATATTAAGCTTGTGAATGAATTGGCAATCCTTACGCGCGACAAACAGAAAAGTATAACGCGACTAAAAGTGTATCGGAAAGATGCAGCAAAAATAATTGTGTTGTAATTTCTCTTGGAAGTTGGTTGTGTTTATAAGGATAGTCGCACAGATAGAGGTTGGTGACATAGCAAAAGCAGGCTCGTCGCGAGGTACAAGGCTCATATATGGACTAAGCAAGACATCGAGACACCTAAGCGAAAGAACGAACAGACACAGATGCCACGGGTCAGGTAGTCTCGCGCACACACTCATACAATGTGTGGTGTTTTAAATGCGCTCACGTATGCTATGACAGTTACGGCCGGCGTGGGCTGGCAGACAGGGAGTGCCCGAATTCGTTTTATTCGTGCAGCGTTTTCTCTTCGATTCGCCTCGTTTCACTTTGTTCGAATCGTTACACTTTGTAACGATGATCAAATTTCTTCTTGTCGGCTATATAGATCCAGTACAGCCAATACCTGACAAACTACTACACACAACATCTCCGATTTCTTTCCCTCTTCATCTACTTATTTATTGCTTATTCGAATCAAACAAATTAATTCAACAATATCAAACGTACTGAATTTATTACACGTTACAAGTTATTACACGTAAAAGTCGATTCTTTAATCGTGGAATGATCAGAATTCGCATTCACAGTTCACTATTATCTCAAGTTAAATGTTTTTATGAATCATGATTTTAAATAATATTTGTTCAGAATTCTATTCAACATAAATACGTAGATAACGAACAGACAGCGCGTGTGTACAATCCAACAGTTGAATGAAACAAAAACGGACGCGGAAACCCATATTGATCTTCGGTTCTTGTTGGTTGATTTGTACATTTTTTTGTTTCCCCTGCATTTTTTTCCATAGAAAACAAACTTTCGACATCGCAATTGTTATGGCTACTCATTTATAACAAAACGCAAAATGTAAAATATAGAAAATATAAAAACTAAAAGTAACAAAATAAAAATAATAACATGACTTAATGTTTTGTATTCAAAGTCAGTAGATAAGCTTCAATTACAGAGAACATTTACTAAATGGGAAAAACAGAGAGTTTAGATGTTATCTGAGGAGGTTGTTGATTCAAGGCCGAGCTGGTGCACAGCCGCGGGTTAACCCTCCTGTTTGAGGTAGTGAGCGTTAACCCTGATATGCGTGTCAGTAAAAGTTAGCAAAAGGAAGGGGTAGTCCGAGTCTATGTTGCAGCTTCGCCGGTCGATACAATCGTCTGCGCACTTGCGCAATCGCGATTCCGTCAGCTGCACTATTCAATCCCATACCGCAATCATCTTAAAGTGGATGAATCCATAAGCAACAAGCTCAACAGTCATCAAACTTATTTCTCAATCATTCACAGTCACGTTTAGATACCAAATTCCCAAGGGCCGGGAAATTCACGGACTCAAATCGTGATTCACTCGGGTGTAGTCCCCCTCTTCTTTTAGATGACCTTGTTTGCACGATCAGCTTGCAGTCAAGTTCAAGCTCGCACACAAAGCTTCCCCCGAGTACGAGACCAATTTTCATTTCACGAAAGTTGCGATTTTGTGAAATTCGAATCTTCGACAATTTTCTTTTACAACTTCAATTGTTCTATTGAAACTTGAATATTTACATTGCAAATTTTTAATCGTACGAAATTTGTATTTAAAATTTTCAATTGTAAAACTTTAATTGGGCAACTATGAATGTTAAATTTGTGATTTCAAAATGTGTATTAACGAATTTTCAAAATTTGTCAAATCAAACAAAGTTTGATCTTCAAAATTGATGGTAAATTTTGAATGGTACACAACCATGACTGTGAGATTTTAGTTAAATGGATTGTAAAATCGGAACGATAAAATTGTACTCGTTCGAAACGAAAATCAAAGGTCTTTTATGTTTAGTGAGCAAATATTTTGCACATTTTTTTTTCGTCAATATCATCTTGAGATAACTCTATCGATCTTGGCTATAAATAACAAGGAAAGTCATTGTCCGACGAATACATGTTATAATTAGAAAATTCAAAGAATTTCACAATTCAGTCAACCCGTCTCGCGAGC
This sequence comes from Trissolcus basalis, assembly GCA_025266255.1. Taxonomy (NCBI): domain Eukaryota; kingdom Metazoa; phylum Arthropoda; class Insecta; order Hymenoptera; family Scelionidae; genus Trissolcus; species Trissolcus basalis. The sequence continues at coordinate 73,039 of JAAMPD010000091.1, forward strand.
TTGTTGGTTTTATGATTATAATTAGATGATTCAAGTTGATATGTTTATTCACCTTGATATGATACGAGTTGAGTTTCGTCCTAGGCAAACTGTTGAAAGCACTGAAGTCAAGTCGTCGTGAAAATATACCGTTGGCGCCGCAACTTTGCCTGTAACAATCGTCAGACGAAATTACAAAACAACTTCAATTAACAAAATCACAAACTTAAACACTAACTATTATGGCATTCATAAAATTAAGTAAAAAGTCATTACAGTAAAGAAAACGAAATCGTAATCATCATAATCTAGATCGTAAGGACTACGATATCAACTGTACTCCTTACGATCTATATCGCACTCACAACAATTATAATATAATTTTATTAATAAATGAAATGGTGAGTACAATTTAGGTAATAAAAAGTACGATAAAAACTGTAGTCCTTACGATCTATATCTTATCTATAAAAAGTTGTTTTTCCTGTGTAATTTTTTAAATGAAAAATTGTAACATTTTTCATTAGATTGATTGAACCTGTTGTGGATTTCAAATGGATTGAATTTAAAAGCCCTGACGAACGTTTAAAATAAAAGGTTAAATAAGAGGGTGCCATCGCTGTTCGGTGAGTAGTAGCATCGTCGCAACGTTTGATTTACGAATCATAACTTGTTTTCAAAACCGTTGGCTGCACGCAGACGAAGATAACGAGACAGAAAAAGTGACAAATGAGTGAGATGAGCAGCCTGCGTGCGGAGTGGTTCGATGCAGCTGACCTTGGCGTGGTGCGGCTCAGACTCCTCACTCCGATGGTCATGACTGGCCACGGTCAAGGTTGTACCGAAAACGCCACTTACCCACGTAAAACAACATTTTTCTCTCAAGCAAAACGAATGCGAGTTTAAAAACTCGACTTTTCTTTCGACTTTTTGTTTGTCCTATTGATTAGTGGCGCAGGACAAAGGAGCTTGTGATAACAATTCCTAAAATGTTCAGACAACAATGGATAAACTGAATACAAGGAGGGAAAACAATGTGGAAACTTTTTTCATTTCGCTTTTTTTACACAGATGTTGCAATAACATTGAAAGCAATCGAGAAAAATTGTTTCTTTTCTTGTTTGAAGCAGTTTTTATTGTCAGTTGGAACTTGAGTTCTAAAGAAAAAAAGTTTCTGTGAAAATAGAAGGTTCTGAAATAGCAAGAGGGAATATTTATTTGGTTGATTGAAATAACCGGAGTTCTCTTTCGTGTTTTTGCTTCGACACAGTGAAATATTAATTTCGAGACAAATAATAATTACAAACTTGACTTTGGCTCGATTCATCATCGTCAGACTGGTACAACCGAAAGGGTGAACTCGGAGCTAACATCTGATGTCAACCGAGGAGATTAAGCATAACCGTATACATGTCTCTCGTAAAAACAACTCGACGATCATTTGACTGTAAACAATTTTTCACTGCCAATTAACTTAGCAAACGATTTACTTTAGCATGATGCTGAAATCGAGTTTTTCTTTTATCTTTCTATTATAAAAATATCTCTTTTTCCTTTCCTTGATATCAAACGGATTCTCGCTTTACTCGTTCGAGAGATATTTTTAGTCACTTGGCGAGTTTTTGGATCGGCTATTTTTATTGTTTTGATATCGTATCCCAATTAATTTTTTTTTTACTTCAAACTGACTTGGAAACTGGGACTGAGAGAAAAAGTATAAAAGGATAGTGAGATACGAGGTTTCGAGGATCGGTCGAGTTTTCCAATTTAAATTTATTCTGAGTAGGTTAAAGGATGACGATATTTTGATCCAGGCTACTAACTTTAGAAAGTGCTGTAAAAAAAGAATAGTTTATAATCTTTTTTTGATCATTTTTAAAATTCAAATTTTTCCTATAATAGAAGACGAGTATATATCATATATTTTCTGTCAAGAAAATTTTTATACGAGAATGAAAGTCATTTTGTTATCAATTTTAGATTTTTCATGTTGAGTTTCCATAAAGGAAGAAGATTAAAAAAAGTGCGAAAATCTCATCATATAAACAAGTTCTCAAAAACCTAGTTTTTCATTTGAAATTCGCTTTAAACTTTCAATTCAATAGTAATTGTTATTTTCTGAAATACTATTCACTTGCTTTCATTTTTTATTTGTTCCGTCGAGTGTTATTTTCTCTCGTCGAAATCCAATTTAACGTTGCTTCGAAAATTTAGTGGAGTTCAAACCTTAAAGCGAAAATTTTTTTCGTGAGAATTATTTAAGTAAAAAGTAACGCGAACCTGACAATATTTGAAAAGTCTACAGTAAATGTTATTGGTTTTTACGTGAAATACACCAATACAGCAGTACGAAATCTGGACTGATAGAAAAACAACAAAAATTGTTACGTCATTTCTCTTTCTATAATGAAGGCTACAAACAGATCCTTTTATCAGGCCGTTAACGATCGTTATAACAACGACTACCTAATTGACAAAATATTTAAACAAACAAAGTAGAAAAAAGTGAACAAAAATTCACCTCATTCTATCGGTCGTGAAATCAACTTTGTTCTTCTTCTTCAAAAGGGTCTGCGGCTGATGGAGAGGACTGACGCTCGGCTCGCTGGTGGCCGGAGGCGAGCTGGACCCGTTGCTCGAAGAGAGCGACCCTGTTCTTCCGCGATTGGAGTCGGCGATGGGTGCCGCGACTCCGTGACTGCCATGATTGTGACCCGGCAGGCGCGCCGCCTCGCCCAGACTAGGTCTAGACAGCTGCTTGTTGCGGCGTTTCTTCTTCTTCGCCTCATTTTCATCCTGACGATTTCCATTCAGATTCGCGCTCGTCGCAACCCAATCGAGGTCCTTTTTTAGGTGGCCGCGACCGCACCGGCAGCCGCACGCCTTGAACGCCAAATCGTAGCCCTTCTTGGTCCACAAGTTCTGCTGGCGCTGGCGTTCGGACCAGCTTCGGGCGCGCCCGCAGGTCTTGAGGTGCGTGAGGATCGTCTGCTCCCAAGCCTCGAAACATTCCCTGTGCATGAACTGGCCGGTGTTGCAGTTGTCGTTGTTGCACACCACCTTGACGACGTCCTGAAGGGCATTCAGCCAGATGGGCTCGTCATTGCGCACACACTCGCCGTTCGGAATGCAACAACGCGTGCTGTTGTGCTCGATAAGGTTCGATAAATTTTCGCTGCTCCCGTGTAAGCCCCGGTTGTAACGCTGCCAGGATGCCCAAGACTGTTGTTGTTGTTGTTGTTACCGCTACTGATGTTGTGGTGGATGCTGGGTAGCTCGAATACACCGCCATGATGACCCCCGTGTCTTCTTGGAGCCATTATTTAGATCTAATGAACAAAAAAGGGATAATTTATTGTTATTACAACTGCACGTTCAAAGTTCTTTAGGGTTGGAGAGGGAAAGGTAATAATATCAAATGACGTCGGTCGGCAAAGAAAGGGGATCTTGGACCCATCCAACTGCTCGTTTTAATTACAGATAAAAGCAGTTGTTTAAATTGTTCAACACCCTTCAACCGAAATTCATCCAACAAATTCAAAACTTCAACTTTCATTAATGTCAAATGTCCCAATTTAGAAATTTTGCAAATTTGCAAGAAATACATTTTTTTAAAGACAATTTAAAGTTGAATTATAAGTTTTCAGAGCGGAATGGCAAAAAATCGAAATTGATTTTTTGACAGGTTCTGTTTAAATGAATGTTGACGGATTAAAATGTGTTTTTTTTAGTAAGCTTGTGAGGGGCGAAAACCGGAAACTTGAAACGTAAACGAAAACAAATAACTGAAAGAATTAAAGAAAGCGTGTCCAGTAGTTTTGTTTCGTTTTCAAAGGGAACATTGTTTCCAGAATCATTCCTTTGTCACAAATCCATCGATTGTCGTGCCAAAGTTTTCAGTCGTTTTGGTGTGTAAGTATACTGGAGGAGGGTCAAATGGCGTGTAGAAGTTTGGCAACGGGTTCTTCTTTGTTTGCGTGCTCACACATGTTCAAGCCAACTTGGGCTGGGCGACTCGCACGGCAATCATTTCAACATCTTTAAGGACGTTCCTATACCCGTAAACACATCTCAGATAAACATTTCATATTCAAACATATATATTCTAGAATTTCAATGTCAAACAATCGAAAGAACAAAAATTCATTGTGTTTTTCTATACTCCGCGCGCGCGTTCGTATTTTTATTTCAATTTGTTGAATTTTAATTTCGGTCAACTTTGCATGGACCGAGTTTGTTTTGACTAGCAAATAAAAGCTTCTTGTTTGAAGCGATTTCGAAAACGAACTGGACGATGTGTTTTCGTTCTGTGGAATCTCGGTCTATAGGCGGAACAACCGAGAACCTGCGTGCGTCTTTGCCATTAACTTGAAAACCAGCTTTTGACAATTACCCAAATATAACAAAAATTACATGTCCGCAAAAAAAACGTAATCTTACATAACTTGTTTTGAATTGAAGATCAACTGTTACGTAATGTTTACCATTAAAAAAAGTTACAAAATCTAATCAATAAACAAACAAATCAACCGAAAAAAAAAAGATATTTTTAAACCAAAATATCTTTCTTTAAGTTGATATTACCAAACAGATGTTTAAATTTGTTTTCAGGTTTGTTTGATTTTGTTTGTCTGTTTGACAGTTTGTCTTGAAAAAGAGCAAAGAAACAGGGGATCAAATTTCAGTGGCTTGAATTGTTATCAATATTCGCAAACTAAAACAGCATCGCACGATGATGAATGAAACAATGACTGTAATATTTACATTGATTTTTGAATGAAAATTCAAAGACATAAATAGAAGTTGCAAACTCACCAAATAAACAAATCGCCGACTTTGCAGAGTGTAAGGAAACAACAGCGGCCAGTCACAAGGTGCTGCGATGTTCTCAATAGATCGACATTTCGCACGGGGTAGTAATCATTTCGAGGACGATAATATTTGGACGAATTCACTCACTTGAACGCGACTACGCACGTGCGACGCGGTATAAACAAAGGAAAGACCGACAAAGGTCGAGCCGGCAAAAATGGCGCTGGAATCTCACACCCATCACTTGCTCCAAACATCGAAACATTTACCAACACAAACTTGATAACATGAGAGAGGACGCACTACTTTTGTCACCCGCGCATCTTTACGAGCAGCAAAATTGAAACAACAATTGTAAACACGCGATGAAAAAAAAATGAAATTGATAACTGTTATGGTTCGGGCGCAACAAAACAACAAAGAACAAAAGCCGGCTTTTATCGGGGGCTCGCAGCGTAGTTTTGCAGTAGTGTAGTTGCACAAAGGGTCCACCAGTCACTGAGTTGCCGAGCGACCAAGTATCAATACGCGAGACTTTGTAGCTCGGTGCGGGCGAGCGAGAAAGTGAGGTCTTATTGGGTGAAAGCGAAAGCAGTGCTGGTGGGGGTCACGGTTAACCAATCGATGCGCGGCGTGTACGTTCCTCGCGACGAGCCGACCTCCGAATAAAGCTACGAAGCGGTAGCTCGCGCGCGCGCGAGCTATCCAACTACGTCTACATTGTTGGTGTTGTTTTATCCTGACTGGCAAATTTACTCCAACATTTTTCTTACAAACAAAGAAATGTATTAAAAACTACAGCTGCACGAAAAATACTTCAAAAATAAACATAAAATTGTAGTTTTCCAAGTAATTTTCATTGTTCATTTCAGTTTCCATGGTTTTCATGTGATGTTTTTTTATAATTTTTTTTTTGTCAATTAAATGTTGCTTAATTAGGTGTTAATGGGGTGCGTAAGATAATACCCTAGTAAATTAATTAAGTTAAAAAACTACAATTTATCACTAGCCAAAGAATGACTCGGAAAGGCACCAACCTCGTTAAGCAATCTTTAACATTTAAAGATCCTCCCACAAACAAGTAAAATGAAATTTAAAAAATACTTATTTGTATTTTGTAGTTCTTACTTGTACAGTGTTGTAATATCGCTGTTGATAAATCCAAAAATATTGTAGTATGGAAAAGAATTGATGAATATATTTAGACATGTGTGTACATTAGGAAAAAAAGCAGGTGTAACCCGCTGTCGATAAATTTTGAATAAAAAAATTTTCATCATTTTGAATTTAGGAATTATAAAACATTGCAAAATTGCAAAAAGAAAATTATGGAAAATTATGAAAATAAGAGGATTTTAAAACTCTCCTAATGATCTTTTTTAAGTGTTGCAAATTTTAGGGAGAGTTTTTGCGGACGTACTTTATTTCATGTTTTTATCTGTTTTTGGCAGGAACTTGAATAGAAAATTGAACATCGCCATGATAAGGAGTAGCACACCCCAATACGGCCTTCGTGATATACGGCATTCTTTTGTCCCGAAGTACCATCAGTGATAGTCCTGTTTTTTTATGCTCTTTTATTCTCAAAGGGGTAAAAACCAACAATTTGAAATAGTGAAGTAATTTAACAGAGAAAAATACCCTCATCCTCAATTTTGTGATAATAAAAATTTCATAAATAAAGTACAAAATTACTTATTATTATTTATTATTTGTTTAATCAACGAAATAATAATTGATATTATTTAAATTACAAATAATCTACTTACTTTTTATTTTCAGAGTTTCCACACGAGTTTCCAACACGAAATCATAAAATTAAAAAATTAGTACCAATTTCATAAAAAAAATCATTTTATCTTTGAAAATTGAAAAACGCCACTTTTAAACGTGTTAAACAAATATGAAAGATTTAACATTGTTTGAAAATTAAAATATAGATTTATATATACATATAACTATACAAAATTTGTTTTATTATCATTATTTTTATAATTGGTAGTTGAAAAAAAAAACAAAGAAAAAGAGAAATGAAAGTTACATCAGAGTAAATGTTACACTGAAGAAAAATTAACTTCTATAAATATGTACGCAACTAAAACAAATAGAATTATTATTCGGCAAGATGCTTTACTTACATATTTGATAATTCTTGATTACATCATTCTTAATCCACGCATCTCAAACATTCGTGCACATTCATACTTGCACGTGAACTTGGCGCTTTCCGTGTGTATATAATATATATATAATGTAATTGTATAAAAAGAAGGAATAAGATGTATTTCGAGTCTTAGTTATAACAGGTTTCGCATCAATCCGGAAGATTTTCTTTATCCGTATCCTTTCTCAAGTAATTTGTAATTTTTTTTCTTACTCCAGCCGCACAACATTTTCATGAAACTCGTACTCGTTATTTTAGAACACTTTAAAACGATGCTATCCATTTTGCAAATTTTTCATATTTTCCATTTTCCGCACAATAAATTAACAATTGTATCACATGTTACAAAAAACGAATCCAACAGAAACAACTTGAATCAACTTTACACAAAATACTCATGAAATGAAAATGATCTCTATAGTCCCTAACAGTATGATTTTCATCATAGTAATATATCTTAAAAATTTTTTTTCTTATCTCTAAGGTCGGTCACAAGCAAATCTACACTAATTGCCATACGATTTTAATGTGTTCTAAAGTTGAAAAAACACATTTTGTAATTGCACTGTTGTTATGTATAGGCGTGTGTATATTATATATACATGTGTATATGACGCTTCGTACAACGTTTTTTATTTTATTTATTCAAAGATTTTTCCTTTCTTTCTTTCAATGATATTATTAACCTCGGCGAATTACAGAAAAATATTCTTTTTTTTTGTCGTAACACAAACCATTTAGAATAAATTTTTGTTATTCTCATCTAAAAAAGTAATAAGTACTTTTCGTTTCTTCCCCGTTTCGCGTTCGTTTTATTTTTTCAAATACTTTGACGAAGAAAAATATCACTAAAAGATCGTGTACCAACGTTTGTCCATCCAGCTTACATCATTTTAAAACGAAATACGCACTGGTCAGGATCTCGCGACACATATCGCTGAATCCGACCGAAGTTTCATTGAAAAATGGATCTTAAGTAACATATAACAATAAACGACAATTGGTCGAAGTACAACAAACTCGGATAACACACTTTTGTTTTTATTCTCGATATTAAAATCACATTTTCACACATTTTATTCGCATAATCACGACTTTTGTTATTTTTTTTTTGTTTCATTCTCACTTTTAAACTTGCGTTATTCTTAATGTCCGCTGTCTCTTTCAGCAAAATAATTTGTGCGCTTGTCACGTGAGAGACAAAATTCATCAGAATTGCAGGGTAAAGTCATGCACCGTCATTGTTTCATGTTCGACTTAAATGTTTATGTATACCTACACAATCACTATTGTACAATACATACACATTGGAAAAAAAGGGTCACAACCGAATCATTCGTCACTCACAAAAATATTTAGCCGAAAATGAACGAACAAAAAGTAAAACTGCGCCCTGGACGAAGATGAAAAGAAAAGAAAAGAAAAAATAGTCTAGGGGACTTGAGAGAAAAAGTTATTTGAACATAAAAATTGAACACGTAGATATTGGCCCATGAGTGACAGACTGGTGATGAGTGTTGAGCGTTTACCCAGTTGATAATCAACATTCAAAAAGCCATCCTCCACTGGCTGACGAGTTGAGTTTCGTGGAGTCATTTGATATCCATCGGCGTGTCCAAAACAAGCGACACAAAGAACGGCATTGGCAAGCTCACCATTCATCTTAGCCATCGATCTCAATCCTTGCTATTTTGTGCTTTAACGTTTCGTGGTGCCACTTCCTTTTGCCTTCCTTATGTATTTTACGAAAATCAAGGTAGAATTTGTTTATTATTTCAACAGTCCTTGACAATTCATATTTCATATGTTAATTACAAATTTTGTTTATACAAATTGCAATGTTGACTAATGGACAAGAGGCCAAAATGGTTACGATGTGATTAAGTACATAAAATTTTTGACAAATTCAAAAAAAAAGACAAAGAGGTAGAAGAAATGAAGAAACAAAAAAGAATGAAAATGAAAATGAAACAAAAGAAAAGGAAAAAAAGGACAGATTGAAAACGAACTGGTAAAAAGTTGGACATACAATTCATTTATATAGTGAACTTTGCAAGTTTGGTTTAGAACTTTTGATCTAGTTTTTTATTGTGTTGTTAACGAAATTTGTTTCTATTATAAATGACGGAAGAGAAATGAAAGAGAGAACGCAAGGATGAGTTGTGCGCGCAATACCCGGTGATGCCCCTACCGTGACACAGGAACATGGTCTCGCTTCGACATGTTCATGTCGCTCCCCTTGTTATTCGTGCATCTTTCGATTACATTTTCGAACAAGATTAGTTCTTAGTTTCGCCTTACCTGAAAATCAATGCAAGATAAACAAAAGTTTTATGCCACTATCGACTCCTTACTCGATTTCTTAATTTAAACAACAAAATTTGATTACAAGTTTTTAAATATCCTTATTATTTAAATTAACAAACTAGTTTCTTGTTTCATCATTTGAAAAGAACTGATTTTATGGACCAAAGATTTCAGAAAAGATTTCAGAAAGAATGTATAACTTTTGTGGAACAACGGTATACTATAGATTTTGCTGCTGAGTTGAATTTTTGTTGAATAACAACAAAATTACAACTTTTTTGTAAAATTTTTTGAACTTTCATTTATTATTGATTATTGAATTCGAATTATGAGTTTTCATAAGAAAATTAAACTTTAAAAATTGTCATTCGTTAATTCATTATTTCAATTTCAATTTGTTTTTCTCTTCTCAACGTTGGTAAATTTTTTAAATTTATGAATTCGACTTACACCAAGTGGTAACAATTCCTTTTTGTAAAATCAAATAAACAAATGTTATATTTAGCGACTAAGAACCGTGCCACGGTATCACGACATCAGACGAAATAAATCAAAGATAATCGAAAATTGCAACTTGAACGGACTTTATAATGTTGAAGAGCGAAGAAAAAAAGTTGTTCAACATGAAATGAAAAATACATCCGCTGATGGCCATGACAAAAATTTGATCTTGAAAGAGTTATTTTCAGACTGAAAAAATTACAATGCAGATTTTCACCTCTAACATTCATTGTTATTTTCATTTGAAGTGGCATGGAAAAAAATGTGGAAATGTCTTTTCACGTCCAAATCCTTTCAAAGTTCAGATCAAACAAATTTTAAAAAGTGTCATCAGTGAAATTATGAAATTGTTATTTCTCATTTGATGATTGCCGCTGAACGTTTGGAACAAAATTGCAAATGAAATTCAAAAAACTGAATCGCAAAATGAAAAGTCGTGTCAACGATGATTCTTTGTTAAAAATGGACAGTATTAGACAGGGTGATTATTGAATGATCAAATAATTCATTCTTAAGAATGATTTAGTAAAAGCAATTACAAAATTCATATTTATTAATTTCAGTTTTGTAACATAAATTGATGACATCAAGTGTTTTGTTATCTTTTCTTCGTTTCTAAATTTGAAAAGCGCATTTCTTAATTAAGTAACCAATCGTTTAAAATTTCCACTCGCACATTTTTGTAAATGGATTGTATCTAGTTGAGTTACTTGCAAACTTCAAATATAAATGCTGACAATGTCACTTGGTATTACAATTGTATGCTCTCGAATAATTAAATGCAATATATAAACAATATTGAAATAAAAAAGTAACAACTCATTCATCAAAATCTCATAGTAAATAATGTGCTGATGTGAGTAATATGTTTCAAAGAAAGAAATACGTTTTTAATGATAATTCTTTGTTTTATATCAGATTCACAATTACAAATGTTTGTTTTTTTTGTTTATGAAAAATGCGTAGAAACTCACTTGGACTTGGCTTGTGCCAATTCACCAGACGCTGCTGTGTTTCGATGTAGTCTCATGCTAATTCGTCGTTCCTGACCTATAGTTCCAGCTACTGAAAAAAATGTGCACAATTGATTAAATCTAATGAAACAACATCAACTTACAAGTTTCTAAAAACGAGTTTGATTCAACAATTAATCCAACAGTTTTCAAGACACAATTTCAATGGACAACTTTTGCAAAACGAAAACAAATGTTTTATTTGAACGTTACTTCCAAATTGATTGTGAGATGAAAAGTCAACAAGTCCAGTTTTTCCATTCAAAAAACCATGAGACAGAATTTTGATCAGGGACCGAAATAAACAAGACAAATAATTGAATGGAAAAACATTTATTTCGACTTTTTTGTCACGTTTCAATATAATAAACGAAAGAGAAAATCAAAATTGAATTATACAATTACAGTAAATTTGTTAGTATAATGAAAAACTGTAAAAAACGGCAGAAGTAAACGAAGATACGTCTGTTTTTAAAAAAGTATAACCTGCCGGTTGTAATTATGAAAACTTTTGCATCACGCAATGTTGCTCTCCGACAATGTTGTGTTTTTTATTACGGCAGTGTTTATTGAGCAATTAAAGTTATATATAAACAAAGTGAGACGAAATTGCAATAAGTAGTTATAAAAGAGACAATCACAAAAGTGATATAAAAAGTACTTCAAAACTTGTTTGAAAATAATGATTTAACAAAATCAGTTGAGTTTCAAAATTTCAAAGTATCCAAATGCGTAAAATTATAACGACAAAGTATTTGATACATGATTAAAATTAAAAATAATCTAAGGTACAAAATCACATGTACTTTTTCAAATGCATTGATATGTTGATGAGCATTTTGAGCTTCAATTCTTTAGTCTTGCAATAAGAGTTGCATAGAGGTCAATCACGTTTGAAAACGAGTTATAGATTACAAATATGTACATAAATTAATTGTATTTGAGATTAGAAACTTGTGATTACGAGTCACATCAGATGTGCGTGAATAAATAATGACAAGTTTCTAATTAAATGCGCGTTTTCTAATAAACGAAATATTGGTCAAAATCCAAGCCCGTTGGTTTGATTCTAGTAAAGCGATTCGTCTAACAGAACGACCAAGTGGAAATATTTTGAGCTTGCAGAATGTTCGCGTCTTTATAATCTAATCAGTCCTTGGTTATGGCAGCTAACGTTGTCTCCAGTTTACATATCGATCGTACAAGTGAACAGTGAAAAGATAGAGAGGGAGTGAGAGAGAGAGAGAGAGAGAGAGAAAAGAGAAAGAACAAAAAAAATGAAGGAACGACAATTGAACTAGAGATTTAAAAACAGATACAACACAAAATGTCGAGTAGGACGTCTTTAATGACGTCCAACTTTTTGGTCGTCTTGTCCCGCGAGTCGCTTAGTTTTCGGCGCCGGTGACACTGACGTCGCGGATGGCACGACGTCTTGCCCATCTGACTCGCCGAGAATCCTATCTCCATACTGTCTTTGGTGAGCCTCGACTCGGACTGATTCTCTAACTCGGTTCGATTAGGAAGCGACGATTCCAAGTGATCTAAGTTGTTTTGTATCTCGACGCAATACTGTTCGCATTTTTCACGCGCCGTTCGCAAGTACGGCGGCTGCAGAGACCGACTTTTGTTATCCGTTTGAGTCGCCCCGTTGTCTTTTGACAGCATCCGACCGATTTTTTGCAAAAAATGATTTCTCGTTTTGTTACTGAGCTTGTGCGAGCTAGAGAGTTCGGCCTCGAGGCCCCCTTTTTTGCAAACACTCTGTCCAGACAAGTGCAACGACCGACGTGAATTCTCATTAATGCCGTTACCTGGAATTTCGTTCTTATCCTGGTTGTCTTGATCACCACGTACTGCGTCCAACGGATCGAACTTGTATTTACGCCCTGGGCTTGTGGTCGGGCCCATGAGAGTTCCTAGTGTACTTGATGCATTTGCCAAGCATTGTCGTGTGTATGGTCTGCAAGTGAAGAAACATTAAGTGTCATACATCCAGTTCGAGGAAACTCGGAATTATGAAATTATCCCTCAACTAAACATATGTTGGAGTTTTTATGTACCCGGCAAAAAATGTAGAAATTCAACTTATAATAATCTTTAATTAGGTAAACAAATAACTTTTTTTTTTTCTAAAATGTAATTATTTACTGTTACAAGCTGTTTATGTATTATATATCCTTTTCTATAGTTTGGTAATTAAGGATTGAAATTAATGAGCAATTGCTTCCATGTTATAAAAATCATAATCATCAAACTTGTAATTTCATTTATTTTATTTTTCACCAGATGAAATTTTTCATAATATTGATTGATCAACGTTTGGTTAGTTGAGGGTTACGGTAGGACCTTGTTCTTAGCTCAGGATCATTGTTCGTTCCGGAAGGGATTGCTACGTTGGACGCTTGGGCGTTCGGTAGGGGCTGATTCGCGAGGGCTTGTGGCCGTGATCCGAATTTCAGCATATTCCAGTCGAAAACGTAATCGTAAGTAAACCCTTGACTGTGAAACAACGTTCGGAAAAGATGTCGAAGGTAAGAGTAATCTGGCCTTTCTTCGAATTCTAATTTACGGCAGTATTTCAGGTAAGTTACGAATTCCACTGAAACAGGAAAACAACAGTTGTTAGAGTTACAAAACAATTTAAACAATGAATCATTTTTAAAAGTTTACAAGTTAAATCTTACTTGGGTATCCCTTGCAAAGTTCCTCAATGGGGGTGGATAGCTTTTTCTCAGAAATGCGCTCGTACTTTTGTCTCTTAGTTGCAGCTTTGAGACCTTGCCACGGTAAACTACCTCTGTTGAAATACATGAGCACATAACCTAATGACTCAAGATCATCTCTTCGTGATTGTTCAATACCACTGTGGGTATTGATGCTGGCATACCTAAAAATCAAAAAATTTCACATTCACTAATACTGTAAACCGAATCTGGAAATCTAAATGTTGATTAAAAATAGTTGAATTGATACCATACCTTGCGGTACCAGTCAAATTTTTGTTCTCCCGATATGGTATGTGTTTGTTGGTACGTCCATCACGATACTTTTTTGCTAATCCAAAATCTATAATATACACTAAGTTGCCTTTCTTTCCTAGGCCCATTAGAAAATTATCAGGCTTTATGTCACGGTGAATAAAGTGACGACTATGAATGAAATCTGTCCTAGTTAGCTGCACACACAATCACGCCCATTAAAATTCATCTCGTCATAATTTATTTATACATTTTATTTATTCGCGTTATTTTATTTATACGTTATCAGTTTTTTTTTCTAATTCATTTTCAATTCAGAGTACAACTTACCAGTTGATCTGCTAACAGTAACACTGTTTTCAATGAAAATTTGCGTGAACAAAAGTTAAAGAGATCTTCTAGGGATGGTCCAAGCAGTTCCATGACCATAACATTGTAATCACCTTCCGATCCACACCATTTTATGGTAGGGATGCCAACTTGAAAATCAGTCACGATCGTTAATCGATTTGTCATCGCGTAAAAAGTTTTCATAACAAACAAGCAACATTCAATAACGCTGTATCAACAAACGATTTTTATTTATGCCTTCACTATACTCACTTCCTCCCTGCATTATCCGATAAAATTTGGATTCTATGTGAAGTTGTGGATGTCTTGTTTTGATACATTCTAGCTTTATAGCGACTTCCTCGCCGTTTGAAATACTGGTTCCTAAAATCAAAAAACCGAATTCAGCACTGAACGAAAAAAATACAAAACAAAAAAAGGTTTCGCATGGACAAATTTGAAAACATCATTTCATTTGACGTAGTTTTTGAACGAAGAGAAACGGTTGGAATATTTGTAAATAAGTTTTTGGGAGTGTACACAAATGGTGTTGGACCGATGTTGAAACGTGAGAGGATAAAAGATTGGTCGTAGAGAAAGAGGAAGAGGAAAAAAAAAGCGGTGAGCCAGGATTGATGATTGAAGGTGCGTGAAAATTGTGGAAAAGAATGGACAATGGGGTGGGAAACGGACGACGAGAAGAGGGAGAGGGGGGAGAGAGGGGTCAAAGGAAAGCTAAAAAAGAGTTGGGCTTACCTAAATAAATATCGCCGAAGGAGCCGCTCCCGATTTTACGTCCCAGTCGGTACTTGTTGCCGACGCGCAGTTCCATATTTCATATAAGAAAATTAGGAAGGCGTTCGCGCGGCGGTAAACACAAAGGCGAGAATCCGACGGAGTTGTGTCGCGATGCAAAGCTGGCGGATGGCGAGGGAGCGAGAAACGTGACGAGTAGACGGAGACGAAACGAACGGAGCGGAGAAAGGGAGAGGAAGAGAGAAGACGAGAGAAGGAAAAGACAAAAGTGTCGGACGGTGGCGGATGATGGCGGAGCGTTAATGGGTCTGAGGGCGCACTGGCTGCGTGTCCATAATGACGAGACGGTCGCGAAGCACTCTCGGGCGCATATTCCCCGCGGTGTAGTCGGGCTCGATGGAATCGTCAGGGGCGATCGAACACGCGATGGCGCTGCTCGCGTCTCACGGGGCCCTCTTGAAAAGCGCACGAAAATGCCCGAGCGCTCGAGCACACGGCGACCGTGTTTTGTCTCCCACCTTGAGTGCGCAACCTCGTGCACAAATTCGAGCCCTCCGACACGTTTCGCTGACACGCAATGGCCGTCTAATTAACTCTCTGATCAGCTCTCCTTTTTTCTCGGCCGTCGTTCTTGGCTCGCGGCTCACTTCAGGTCGCTCGCTCAGCTCTCGCGGTGTCCGTCCCGTTCCTCGACCCGATCGGTTTCGACCGCCTCGGCTCTGCTCTGCAGTCCCACTTTTCGATGCTCCAACGATCCTGCACTTCACTTTGCTTTTGCTCGCTCGGTTCACTTGCTCTCTCTGCGCGCTCTCCTTTCGTCTCTTCTGCCCTCGGCACACCAATCCCTTATAGAGAGCAGCCTGGTAACTTTTCCACTTTTCCCTGGGGCCCTCTCTCTCACCGATGACAGTTGGCAGAGCGTCCCCTCTGATTCCTCACGTCACCGCTAGGTGGTACCCGCACCCGCTCGTATTCGCGTTCCGCGTCGCGCAAATGTTCCGTTGGTAACTACAGCTTGCGTCTCTCTTTTTACTCCCAGTGCGGTGATCTGTATGGCGTCAGCATCAACGCTTCGACTTGGCAAGGTTCAAAAAAATATGCGGCACTAGTCTAACGTGAGCCCGAAAACATGAGCTTCTCCAGCGACGAAGTGAATTTCCTTGTGTATCGATACCTCCAAGAGTCCGGTATGCACCTCGCACTTAACCTCAAGTTCTTAACCTTACTTAGGCGCCCGCTGCTTTTATCGTAAATGTATCTGAAATTTACCGCGAACCGTTTCGACTTGTTATAACTTTCTTGTTTTGAAACGGCCGAACGTGTAAACAAAAGCCGATTCGAATATCGGTGCGAAAACCGATGATCAAAACATTCATAGATTTTGTTCTTACAAATCACCGGGAATGTTGGATACGGTCGCTTGAAAATGTCTGAAATTCTTCACTCTTGTTCAATTTGTTTTTGTTGACGTTATTTACTTTCACCGAATACACACACCGAACCATATTCTTTCAAATTTCTTCCAACTATTATATTTAAACTTGCAGATTTGTTGTTTTGTTTGTCATCGTGGTGATTTAATATTTTTGTTTACGTTATTTAAAAAGTGATATTCAAATTACTTTTATTTATTAAATTAAATGGAGTGTGGATAGATTGATTATTCGCACATGTTTTTGGATAGGCAAATTTTGAAGTCGAATGTTTTTTTTAGGTTTTCAACACTCGGCCTATACATTTGGATTGGAATCACACATATCACAGAGTAACATCAACGGTGCCCTTGTGCCACCAGCGGCACTACTGTCCATACTTCAGAAAGGACTTCAGTACACAGAAGCTGAAATTTCCATCGGGGAAGATGGTTCGGAACAGCGAGTTGTCGAATCGCTGTCACTCATTGACGCGGTTATGCCAGACATTGTTGCCACGAGGCAAAATCAGCAGAATCAACAAAAACAACAGATGAAAACCGAACCACAAGATACAAATGGAGAAGAAGGTAAATAGGTTTTTCAAATACTTTTCAAAAATAAAAGACAACCCTAGCACACCCTGGTTGATGATTTATCCAAGTTTCATCAACCTCTTTTCAACTAGGCAGAAAAAAGGACCGCTAATTCTTTGCTTGTTCAGTTATTTTATGTCAATTGGTGGCAAATTGGAACTCTTCAGATAGAAAAATGATATGAAACAGTTAGAATTTTTCAGAACTGGAGCTGTTCAAATTTTCTATCAATAGTACATGAAAAGTTATTGCTGAACAATCGTAGTTAGAAAGCATACAATTTCATACCAAATATTAATTGTAAAACCAAAAAATTTGGTCACAAATGTTTTATAAAAGATTTTTGTTATTTAAAAGATGATACATGTTTGTAGAAACGAAGTAAAATTTGTTATTTTTAATTACAGCAGTCATTACGAATGATAGTGGTGTTACAACCAATGACAGAAGTTCAGAACGAACTGAGATGGAAACTGATGAACAGCAAGAAGGAGGTGGAACGGGAGGCAGTGTGGTTCAATCCCGGATACAAAATTACAGACACAACACCGTAGAAATTCCTGCTAGCAAGGCAACAAAGTTGCGTGGCCACGAGTCCGAAGTGTTTATCTGTGCTTGGAATCCCACGACGGATCTGTTGGCTTCTGGTTCTGGTGATAGTACTGCCAGAATCTGGGACATGTCTGAGAACATCATCAATCAGCTTATACTCCGTCATTGTATCCAAAAGGGTGGCACGGAAGTTCCTAGCAATAAAGACGTCACATCGCTAGACTGGAATGTAAGATCTCACAAATTTCTTCGAGTGACAATTTAAATTTGGATGTTATCATTTCTAACAAATGATTCAGTCGGTATTTCGTAATTTGAAGATGTTTATCATGTCTTTCTGTTAATTAAAATAAAAATTGTTGTTTACAATTGTGAGTGAAGTATATAATTATCTTTATCAATGATAAGTCATGTGAAATTATAATTCTAACTTGAACTTATAACTAGTGTGACGGTACATACTTGGCAACTGGAAGTTATGATGGGTATGCGAGAATATGGACCACGGATGGTAGACTGGCTTCGACCCTTGGCCAACACAAAGGTCCAATTTTCGCTTTGAAATGGAACAAACGTGGAAATTACATCCTCAGTGCAGGTGTGGACAAAACTACGATCATCTGGGACGCTGCCAGCGGCCAGTGCACACAGCAGTTCAGTTTCCATTGTGCCCCAGCTTTGGATGTTGACTGGCAGTCAAATACCTCATTTGCTAGCTGTTCCACCGACCAGTGCATTCACGTTTGTAAACTCCATGTTGATAAACCAATCAAGAGCTTCCAAGGACACACGGTAAGATTACATTTTCGATATGCATATAACAATTTCGACCGTTATGTTAGTATGATTACATGAGTTGGTATTGGTTTTTGCAGAACGAAGTGAATGCAATCAAGTGGGACCCTCAGGGTCTTTTATTAGCGAGTTGCTCCGACGACATGAGCTTAAAAATATGGTCTATGAAACAGGACACGTGGGTTCATGACCTACAAGCGCACAGCAAAGAGATTTATACCATCAAATGGTCGCCGACAGGGCCGGGCACTCACAACCCTAACATGAATTTAACGTTAGCTAGTGCATCTTTTGACTCGACAGTAAGACTTTGGGATGTAGATAGGGGTGCATGTATACATACTCTTACCAAGCATACAGAGCCAGTCTACAGTGTAGCATTTAGCCCTGACGGCAAGTTCCTTGCCAGTGGCAGCTTTGACAAATGTGTTCACATCTGGTCGACGCAGGTAAACATTTTGAGCGTTTCTTTCATCAATGAAATTTTAACAATCTGGATTTAAGGTGTATTAATAATTGCAATGTCAATTTTCAGAGCGGAGAACTTGTGCACAGTTACAAAGGGACGGGAGGCATCTTTGAAGTATGCTGGAATAGTCGTGGAGACAAAGTTGGAGCCTCAGCATCCGATGGCAGCGTTTTTGTGCTTGATCTGCGTAAACTATGATCATAAACTTTTTTTTTCATTCTGGTTATTGCAATAAACTGAAAGAAGTGCTGTCATTTCCACGATGCTGCCTAAGTAATTTTTCTTGTTTCTTCTGGGACAAAAAGAGAGTGGGTCCTCGATCCTCCTCTATCTTTACTAATCTGACTTATGAAGCATTTTCGGTTTTTAATTGTTCAGATGTTAAATTGTATGAACTACGCTGAAGTATTTGAAAATCTATGTAGCTTTATTGCAATCTCGACTTTCAGGCTATATGACGTGTACGTTTTTATAGTGTTCACACAATTTTACTATGTCAAAAGTTACTTTTTTCTTTCTTTTTCGACGTTTTATCAAAAAATTCTACCACGCGAAGAGCTCGATGTCTGTTATTATAAAATGACGTTTGATATGTATAAATAAAAAATACCTAGTATTTGAAGCCTGAATTAGAGAAATAATTTGGTTATGAGATTGTTTATAAAACATGAATGTTTCAAAGAACAGTATTTTTTGAACGTATCAATCGTTTTTTTTTAGTACTAGTCCGTAATTAATTTTATCAAATTCGGTAAAATTATTTCCATGAATTATCGCCGATGTAGATCAACTAATAAGAATGGTATCTCTTTGACTTTTACGACAAAACGTGTATTCAGTGAATCTTCTATTAATGTATCGTCAACGAAATACTAAGGTGCAAACTCGTCCTTTTTACAGAAATTGTCTTTTAAACTTAATTTGAACGTTGTTAATTGTATTCGTATATTGACAGCAATTATAATGGGTACTTAGACTGTACAGTGATATCTTGATATAACAGCACTAATATTAATCTCTATAGTAACCAGATGTGGCACAAAAATATGTCATTCACAGGAACGGTTGGAACGTTGTTATTATTTTAATATCATTTAGTATTATACATATAAATATTCGATGAAAAAAAAAAAATACATTTTTTTAAAGAACCAACGCTGTTATCTTTTATCTGCCACTTTATCTTGAAAACAAACATCTGATTCATATTGACTTGACTGATTTAAAAGCGCATGACTTATAACTTGTTTTGAATCTTAATTTGTTTGAAAAGTTTTCGAAGGTGGGACGTAATTGCTAACGCCAATCAGTTACAAGTAACTCATCAATGAAACCACGTTTGTCTGATTACAATTGCTGAAAATAATGTGCAAACCACATAATCTCTCTAGGTTCACAATCCGTACAAATAGAACGCGTGATTGGATACAAATGAAATTGTATTGATTACTGGTTCGAGCGTTGAAACAAGACACCTCTTTCATCTGTTCTTCAAATGGTTTCGTTATTGTTGCATCAAAATTAAAGGACATTTATCTCAATAGCAATACCACTTATTGATGTTTTATCTATCTGATTCTGTACCATTCAGCTGAATAATTAAACAAAGAGCCGAGGTAACGAGATAATTTTGCCTTGAACTGTTGGTCAGAATTGGCACTCGCTCTTACACTCTGATGTTTTCGCGGATTCTTTTCAGACGCAACGTTTTCTGTTATTTCTAATGCAATTTTTCTAATTGCAAGCTGTACTGCGATGTTTGAATATTAATTTGCGGATAAATGTTAGACGAAGGCTTTGTTTGCGTATCAAAAAAATTGGAAGCCAACTTTTTTTAATTGGTATTCATCTCTTATGGTATCGTCATTCGTATATCTTTCAATGTATCGTGTTTAACGGAAAACAAAAACCATGGCTTGAAAAGCTCTCTGCATCATTTGTTTCGGTCGAGGTTCAGATTTTGTTGTAATATTTTCTCTGTTTATTATCAGAATATTTGCAGGTCTCTCTTGGAGAATCATGTTACAATTTTCAAGGAATTGTAATTATGGACGAACATTTTCTCTTACAATTTTACATGAATTCCATGCAAAGTTCTTATACGCGAATAATGGTGAAATTATTTATTTAAATTCGAAGATGCATCTTCGAGAAATGAAATCAACTCGGATTTCATATGTCATCGTTGGAATCGAATACGGTTCACGAAGAAAGTTTGCAGTTGGTCCATCTCAAGTTATGTGAGGACAAAAAAGTTCGCCCGTCTGTCCCTTTTTTTTCGAAACTTTATGAGGTGCTTGACTAGGTGATATTGAATTATTGTTATCCTACACACACAAGAACTGACGTCAATGATACAGGTTGTAGGAGCACCTCGTAATACAACTTCCGGCGAAAATGT